>JBBUKS010045046.1:0-10393 GCA_038050645.1 Hedychium gardnerianum | reverse complement strand
GGGGGGTTGGACGTCCACATAAAAGACCTGCAGATGTTATAAATACGGATAATACCAAGGGGATAGGAAGTATAGAGAGCCAAAAACACTCAACTCCTTGTAACACCGAGGTGATGAGTTGCGCCTTTCCCGAATAAGAAAGTGTCTTCTTCGGCCAACAATTAATTCACCGTACTAGAGAGTCAAGAAGTGGGCTGTAATCTGATATCCGTAGATGCTCAGCAGCAAGCGGTATCCCTAAATATCGAAAGGGCATAGTCCCCCTCTTGGAAACCCATAAGAGAAAGAAGTCACATGCACATCGAGTCATCCACTCTAGCTAGATAGATGTTCGACATTCAGTGATTAACCTGAAGCCTTGTAGTCGCCCCAAACATCTGCAAACAAGAAGATAATGCACTCACTGATATATTTTGCACTTGAAATCTGTGTATATGTAAAATATCGTCACTATAGGTCATTTTCTTAGAAATTTTAAAAATCAACTTCTTCAGTCAAGAATACTTGCAGTATCTGCCTTAAACACTATTGCAAGGCCCACCTCACAAAATCCTTAGTTAGGTGTTGCTACGAACTACTGGAGGAGTATTGACTGAAATACTAATGGAGGATGAATTTTTCCATGACATACTTAGTAACCTTTCCCATGTTCATATAACTTCTGAAGAGATTATGAACAGAGGGAGCCAAGGAGAGTCATCCTTCCAAAGCCTTGCTAATAAAGTCATCAATATTTTCTATTTTGATTTCTTAGCATCATGGCCACGAACCCCAAATTGGATATCATTTTATGGAGGAGATAGTTTCTATTCAAACTTTGCAAGAATTTTTAAACGACTCATATAGGAGTGTGGGATGCCAACTCTGAGGCCTTTCAACACACTTTAGATGAATTTTCTAGTGCAAAAGAGAGACCAAAGCAGTGTGTTGCTGCTGAAGTGATGGCTAGTATTCTTCTTTATGATGTTAATGGCATTTCAGAGGCGGAATGAGTGGCTGATGGATCAACTTCACAAGATTATGGTGGCCACCTTTGTAGAGACAATACCTGATTGGGAAGCTTGTATACTCTTAATGCAGTCACAAGAAAAGGGGATATGACAAAATAATTCCCCTTTTGAGAAAGCAAATATTAGATTGCCTAATAGCACCTTTACCCCAAACGACATCAACGAGTGTAGTTTCAAAAAGGTATGCTTTCTAGTCAAATGCACTTGTTGAAATATCTCCACCCGTAATGCCCATTGGTGAATTCCACTTTCATTGCCAACTTATGGAGAATAATTATTGGATTGCCTTGTTCACTGAATGGGGTGATTGAAAAAAAAAAGAAAATATAGTCAAAGCTCAATTTATCAAGGATCGAAAGTAAAACTAAGATAAAACTATTTATTTTTTTGGAAGGGACGGCCTAAGAGAATGTTGATGCAAAAGCTATGTTTCTTAAAAGTCAAAACTCAGATAATGTCATAACATAAAAGAACATTGAAAACTACTCATTAGAGAAAGTTGCATCAATCTTTGTTTTCAGGTTTCTAATTGATCTTAGCTGATGAACCAAATCTTAATAGTAGTGATCCTTTTTCGATTTAATTTCTCTAGGTGATGCATATAAAAAGGTTTATAAGAGTTGTTGAATAGGAATGTGGTAAGTTATGGAAGAATTTCACATTCTTTTGGATGAAAGGTACTTAGTACAAATTTGTAATCAACTAATGTCTTGATCTGTGCATTGTGTTGTGATCTGAAGATGCTACATTACATAAGATTCTTAGAGGAGGCGGTGGGCATCACCTAGGAGAATGTGGATGTCGTTTCTAGGTATAAAATCCATCTAGCTAATTGCAAATAGTTGGGATAAACACTTATTTATTAAGATGTTGATGATGACATACTTACAAAAGTTCTTTTAAACTGTTCCTCAATTAAACTGTTCTTGTTCTTTTAAATCGTTCTTGTTATTTTACATTGCTCTAGTTCTAAGTTTCCTTTTCCTTCCACACATCTTTACAATGATGACAGTGATGCTAGAAAATCATAATTTAATAAATAAAAAATTGTTGGTTATGAAAACCTTAATTTGGTGAATAGTTATATCAAATCTGCATCTTGGTTTTTATTTTGGAAGTCTCTCTTGATTTACTATAAGCATTCTTTCTTAATAGCACAAAGCAGCATAGTTATTCTCTTGCTATTTCCTAGGTTTCTTGTGGATATAACTACTAGTTTTTGTGTGTGTGTGTGTTTTACAAAGATATGCTGAAATAAGCAACCAAAGGCTTGATCATGCCATTCTCACCTTTTCCCCAGAATTTTAGAAAATCATATGTTGGTGATTAGGCATCATATTTATCTAAGGTATGGAGTACTTCTATCTAGGCTTTAAAACACAAATTTCTTTATATGCTTTGATGTTTTCCTTTTTTTCTTCATTAGTTATACACAAGGTTATCAGAGCTTCTAGGAATCAATGATCACTTAGAATAGCTTAATTTTGTTGTGGTAAAAATTTCTACATATCTTCGGTGGTACACAGGTGGCCATCATTGGTATTCATGCCACTTTATTCTGTTGAAAATTTATATTTAATTTCACTTTCTTTGTTTATATAGTGTGGGGACATAATTGAGAACACATTGTCCCTTTTATTCGAGTTGGCATCTGGGTACACCATATTGAACTTTTCTTATTTTAGTTGTAGTGGATTTGCTTGTTCATATTCTCATTATTTTCATTATAAGTAGTTAGTTCACTAGAAAACTCTTACTCAAATTGGATTCGACAAAGATCATACTTGTGAATCACACAATAACTTCTTACACATTACGCTTGGAGGGTTATAGTGTAATAGTTTTGCTTGTTTAACTTCTTGGAGGTGTCAATATTGACACTTGTCCTGGTTCTGTATTTCAAGGGAGAACTTTGCATTTCTAGAAGAATATAGGTACTCTCGAATTGGAACTAGTTTTTACAATACCGGTCACTTGATCATTATGGAAGACTATCTAGTAAAATTTAAGACTTTTATGTAAGCCACTTCTATAAGTAAAGGCATATTTTTGATATTTTATTTTTCTAAATAATATACTACATTATCTTTTCCCCTGATATATGTATAGTTTTTTCCAGTGCATCTTTTTAGAAATATTTTTTTTTTACAAATTATGAGTATTCGGGAAAAAACATATTCTGGATTCCAGTCCACTATTGTGAAGTAGTCATTTATTGGTTTAACGAGAGATTTAAGAGGAATTGCAATTGCAACGGATAGGTATTCTTCTTGTTGCTTTAAAATTACAAGCTGATAGAAATATGCTACTAATCTTCATGCTATTTTTAGTTGCAAGACATATGGGCTCCTCTTCAATTGGTTGTACCACTCACATATGCCACTTCTTTTGAAAGCCATCTCATTTGATGTGCTTGAGGTGTGTTCATGTTTGTTGCGGGAAATGTGTAATTGTGTCTATTTTAGTTGTATTTCTCTGTTATTTCATAGTTGTACTGTATATTTGTTTCTATTATCCTAAATAATGCATAATTCTATTCTGTCTTTGCATATTGAATGCCGCACTAAACAATCATTTCTTCCCTTTCCCATTATATATTCGACATTTAGAGGGCTTGATCTTTCAATTCATTTTTTTTCTTGGCTAATTCTTTTGTGCCTGCTTTTCTCAATTCCTATTAGTATAGAGAAGAGTTTGGTTTATGACTAGCTTACTTTTTTTGATATTTTACTTATTATTTACTTGAGTTGAGATGAAAAACATTATAGTTATTATTCCACAAAGAAAAATTGTAGCACTATATGTTTTGGATTTTGATATAATAGTCTAAGATAAATCCTAAATACCACTATAAAACCCTAAATACTAAATATTGTACTAACTCAAGACATATAACTAATTGTTTCAATTCCCTGATAATTCTAGCATATTTTTAAAGCTTGAGCATAGGTGTTACTATGTTCAACTTATTACCTTAATAAAAAATTTCATAAATATAAAAATTGACAAAAAGAACACATGACAATGATGATGGTGAAGTACTAGTGCAATGATTGAGATGTTTGATGGCATGATGCTCTATATTGAACTTCAAAGGAACTTATATGAGTTCCTTGGATGGGAGAGACTATGTATGGTTCTGACTTCTATTAGAGAAAGAGGGACACTAAAAGAGAGGTAAATACTAAATCCTAATATATCTTCTTAATTTACAAGTAATGAAGTATCAAACAAAAGTGATATTAGGGCCAATATCTATTTTAAAAGGAAAAAATTACTAGGAAAGGAAATTGTCCTCATTTTACTCCTAATGTCACACCCAAGTGGATCTCTATGTCAATTGGTTATTGAGTCCTTGAAAACCATCACTGTAAGGCAACCTAACGACACATGATGATGATGCAAAATTGCAAATTACGACCTAGCATGAACCAACATTTATCTTTGGGTCCAATTGGCCATTGATGTATTTCTTTATGCACTATAGACTAGTGCTCCCTTTATACCTCTAAATGATCTTGTTGAGGGTTAGTGGATGCCTGAGCAGATAAATCCTCTCAAGGGACATTACGAAAAGTTAGATTGAATTTATAGCTTGGTGAGATTTATAGCAATATAACATAAATTTTGCAATTAAATCCTCCCCTTAACTTAACACATATTAATTCTCCCCTTTGATCACATCAAAAATATGAAAAAAATCATAATTAACAGAGAAAAAATATGAAATTTTTTATAGAGGGTATACATACATAATACAAGTTTGTCTATCTTTAATGCAACTATTTTTCAAAAAAAAAAAAAAAATAAGACTTAAACTTCAGATTTTCTAAAAACATTAAAAATTATTTATAACATTTGAAAAATATTGAAATTTTTTGTCAAGATTAAACATATCAGTTTGATCATAGAAAAAAAGTTCACAAGAAAAAATATTTTTCTTATAGGGAGAAAATATTTTTTTTTACAGAAATAGGTAATTTTTAAAATAAATACTTAAAAATAGATTTCAACGTCAAAATAATTTGTTATTTTTTTTATGAACATTCAAAATATAATAACGGTGATCTCTTGAAAAATCAAATTTTCAAAAATAAATTTCTGAAAATTTTTAATTTTAAAATTTTATTTTTTTAAAAAAAAATCATAAAAAAATTGTGTAACAGTCAAATTTTTTTTTTTTGCTAATAGATAATATATTTGTTTATCACAAAAAAAATTTAAAATGAAAGAAAATCAAATAGAAAGTTTACAAAAAAATATTTTTTCCAATAAAATTAAATAATTCAACCAAATTTATTTCTAGCATGCAACTAAAGATAATTTAATAGACTAGAACAGATTTTGGAATCCAAAATAAATTTTTACCTACTGAATTTATCAAGTATTTTCTAGAAATATCAAAATTTGATATTTTTCTTATTTGCTCCTATGGTTTCGTAAATATTAGTTAAGTCCTTAATGCATACAATGTTTTGAATTTTGAAAATTCAAAAAATCTACTTGTAAGGAATTTCTCTCTAGTTTATCTTTTTATATTTGTTCTTTTAATTTTTCATTTTCATGTTTCATTTTTTCAAGTTCTTCCAGCAAGCATGCATATTCTTTCTTTGAATTTACATATTTAATCCTTATTTTACATAACGTTCTAGTTAACATTTTTACTGCTTCATACATTTTATCTGAAGAAAGCATACGTACCTCACTTACCATATCTGATTCACAGTTTGAGGCTCCCCCTTCGTCGTTGCTCTCTTTCGAAGAGCTTTCGTCGTCTTCAGGTAGGTGGTTGGCCGTTAGTGCAAGTCCGGCGTATTCCTCGGTCTCGGACTCTTCTGAAGATGAGTTGCTCTAGGTTGCCATGAGATTTTTGTTTTTGGATCTTCTTGACCCTTTGTACTTTTCTTTTCCCATGCTTTTTAATTTGGGGCACCTATGTCCTTTATCGTAGTTGTAGCACCTTACTTTCCTTCTTTTTTGCAAAAGCTTCTTTGCCAGATTCTTATCAAAATTGTTAGAAAATATTTTTTTTTAATTTTCTTACCATATATGCTTCTTCGTCTTTGTCGAGTGAAGTTTCTGAATCCTTCTTGATCCTCTTGTCTTGTAATGCTATGTTTTTATTAGCCTTTTCTTTTTGTCCTGCACATCTAAATTCGTGAATTTCAAAGGTAGAAAATAATTCTTCAAGATTGCCTACCTCGAGGTTTTTGAAGATACAGTAGGAGTCTACTATTGACGTCCACTCTGGTGTTATCGGAAATACATTTAGAGCATACCATAGCGAATCTCTGTTTGTTATTGTTTCTCCAAGGTTGTTGAGACCAGTGATTACCTCTTTCATCTTTGCGTGCAGTTGAGCAACTGTTTCTTCTTCTTTTAGCCGAAGATTGCTCAATTGATTTTGGAGCAAGTTCCATCTTGCTAATTTGGCCTCCGAGGATCCTTCATGTAGCTCTAGAAATTTTTCCCAGAGTTCTTTGGTGGAATTGTAGGTGCCGATCCGGTTGACTTTTTGAGGCGATAGAATGCTCAGAAGATGGAACTGAGCCTTTTCATTTGCCATGAATTTGATCTACTACTTCTTGTTACATAGGTGCTCTTCTTTTTTTTCTCCGTTCTCGTCCTTCGATACTTCAAAATCATATTTTATAGTTAGTAAAATATCAAAGTCAGTTTTAAAATATACTTCCATTTTACGCTTCCAAAGCATAAATTTCTCCTCGAACTTTGGTGGGTAAATGCTTGATCCGATCATCTTCCTTGTTGTTTTAGTCGGCAATTAGTCCTTCTAAGGTGGTTGAGATCTGATACCACTTGTAGGATCGGGTGGATCAGCTATATGAGGTGAATAGCCCTGTAAATTTAAATTTAAATTTTGTTGATTTCTAACTTAGCAAGGACACACTAATTAATTAAATAGAAATAACATAAAATAACTAAGAGACAGAGGAGTTTACTTGGTTACAACCTGGATAGTTGTTAATCCAAGGCAACTTGAAGTGCACTAAAAAACTCCTTCGACAAAGGTCAAAGGCAAGGAAGCCCCTTACACAGTTGAAAGATCAGACTTGAAAAAAATGAAACTTGGAATGAAAATAAAGAGTGTGTTGTTCTCAATTAGTGAGTAAGAATCCTTTTTATAGAATTCTGGTCGAAATGATCGTTTGCTGATGTGGCACCATCCGAGGCATCTCGATTGATTGGGGGCACTTCCAATAGGGAAACCACTATCCTCGTCGCAACGATTCATTTGTTGATCTAGCGGATTGGGGGCGCCTCGGACCATCCAAGGCGCCTCGAGTCGGCTGACGTGACCTCCAATGCTTATCCGCTCCGCAATGGCTTTTTGGCGTCCGAGGCCTCTCGAGTCGTCCGAGGCACCTCCAATGGCTGGCGTCCGAGACGCCTCGGTTCATCCGAAGTGCCTCTAATGGCTGGACTTCGAGGCGCCTCGAGTCATCAAGGAATGGTCAATTTCAGCATTGACAATTCTGCGTTCCGCTCACTTGGATGATTCTCCAGTTGTCCGAAGTTGAGCTCACCCGAACCCAACTCCGACCTTCTCCTCGAGAGACTTCCTCCCGACTTCTCGTCCCTCGAATGCACACTGCGTACGTCCTTCTCGCTCCACCAGTGTACTCTTCCGCAGCTCCTCGTCCCTTGGATGCACTGAGCCCGTCGGCTCTCTTCCTGTGTCATCCTTCTCGCTCGCTGCGTCTTCCACTCAACTTTTTGTGTTCCTAAATCCCTACATACTTAGACATAAGACATCAAATACACATGACCTAACTTAACTCGGTTGATCAATATCAAAATTAATTTGGGGTACTTACACATTACAATTGGACCTTGCAAAAATGACTTAACCACACCTTAATTACACTTCGATTATGTTCTCTAAAACCTAATTATCACTTGTCTCGGCCTAAATAACTAATAAAATTGAAAATTGAATAGCACCAAAAATTTTAATGGAAAGAAAAATACAATGTAGTAATAGTTCTTATGGTGAAGAAAATGTTTAGTTTTTTTTTCGATACACACTCTTGTTTTAATTGGCTCATAAATAGAACTAAAGTTTTTCATGTATCTTTATTGGTGTTCCCAATTATAAGTTATGTTAAATAAAATAAAAAGATACTATATTTTCAACATAAAGATTATATTTACAAACATTATATGTAAATTATATAAATTCAGCTCTAGCATGATCTTTTACATTTCAAAGTTGTTGAACCAAGATTTAATTATTTATTTTTCTAAGAAAATAAAGTTTTTCAATAGTTAATTTCTATCTAAGATCTCTTCTTTTTTTTTTTGATAATTCAGGTATCCAACTTAGGGGTGCAAACGAATCAAGCCTATTCTCGAGCTTTTCGAGCCGACTCAAAAAATATTCGATTCGTATTCAAAAAAGTAAATACTTTGTCCCCTTATTTTTTTATGTTATTTTTATCTAATTAATAAGTGTGTCCTTGCTAAGTAAGTAGCAAGAGATATGTAACTTTTGTTTGCAGGGTTATTCACCCCTCTCTAGCCGGTCTACCCGATCCTACAAATATAATTGGTCAAGATGAATATTGTTGTCCCGACTAACCAATTGGCTGAAATTCATCTGCGGAAAGTCTCAATCTCACAATGTGGTTCCATTGCAAAGGAGGAAAATATAGTATCAAAATATTTTCATGCAAAGGAATCACAAGGATAACACATTATACCTCCTTCGTGCACATGCTCATGATGTCACCTCATGTGGCAAGCTGTTGCGGCAGATGCATACAATCGTTGAAGTCTAGCAATTAACGAAAAGTAATACATGCATTTTCATTCAATATTTTTCTTCTTCTGGCCTGGTATGCGAATATGTTGCTTATAACGAGAGTGAGTACATATTCTGCATTCAATCTTCACTATATTCATTCCAAAATATCATGTAGTTGTTTATATAATAATCAATTTTCTCTACAGGCAAACCTAGACCCCTTACCAATTTCTTTGTACTGTAGAAGCTATTAGTCATTAGGTGATCAGCAGGGAGCAACTCTGACATCAATTGACAAATATAATCGTAACATCGTTTTGAGAAATGATGTTCTGCCTTGATGTTCAATAATCTTGCAGTGGCTGATAGTTGGGAATGATCAGATGGAATATCTTCCGACACTTCTCTTTCACTAACCTTTAGCATATTATATAGTTGTTGAACTTCATGTGTTGGTATTTCATCTACATTGGAATGATCAACTGCATTTATCGCGTCGTAAATCATTAATTTCATTGCATTCTCGTTAGATGATGATTTCCCTAAAATAATTGTACCAGATGAAGAAGCAACCAATGTAAGATATGACAATAAAATTAAGCGTAAAAAAAATAAAAATAACCTAATTTGAATTTCTATGATTTTCTAGGATTTTTTTCGGGGTTTTAATTGAATTTAATGAGTTATTTAAATATGTTACTATTTAAAGGAGGAGTTGATTGATTTTATTTGCCTAGGTTTTTAAAACTAAACCTAAGTTTCATTTCTAATAAATTGATCTCCTTTATTTCTTTGATCCCTCGCATTCTCCCCCAGATTCAGCCGCCGAGCCTCTCCACTCCCGATTTCACTGTGCTACGCGATTTCTCCCCCGATCGACATCGTCGTCGTTGCTGAGCTCCACATCACCGTCGGCCGGTCATCCCAGCTGCCGGAGGATTAGATCCCAGATTTGATTCCTCTCCTCCGATCACCGCCGACTCGAGTTCTTTTTCTCCTCTCCACACTCGAGCCCCGACGACGATTTGCTTTTGCGACCGTCGACGCCGGACTTCACTTCTCCTCCGGCCAACATCGCCGTCCAACCACAAGCTTTAGTCATCGCCCGAGCCCTGGCTAGCCATTGTGGTGCATCACCTGCGAATGTCAAGCCTGGTCGATTGATGCTTAGATTAGATTCGACGTCGGCCACTCCTTCCTCACGGGATGTCTCTCCATTGTCACTGGTTGTACTTCTAACCACCAGAGCTCTCAGCCTGTTGGAGAAGGTCTCCAATTGCTCAGCGACTGCCAACAACCCTTTCTACATCTCAACAGTCACTCCCTTCTTCGCTGGCAGATTTGCCACTGGAGAAGTTCTTGTATAGCACTGCCTAGGCATCACCAATGATGGTAAGAGGAGTATCAGTGATTGTTGAGTAGGTGTGGGCAGTTGTTTAGAGATTAATTAATGGAATTCCACTTTGTTGAGATCAATTTGGCCTCCGGCCAGCTATAGGGTGTCCTCGATTTGCTCCAGCCATCGCCTCAATTGTCCACAAAAGGTAAATGATTATAGATTTATAGTGATGTTAGAGATGGATTTGGTTGTGGTAATATAGTATCGTTTGATTAATGA
>JBBUKS010045035.1:0-10396 GCA_038050645.1 Hedychium gardnerianum | reverse complement strand
TTGCATTGTGTTCAATGTATATACCCGTGTTGGGTATCTGGTTGTTGATGTATTTTGTATCCAGGATATTGTCCGCCATACAGTGGAGGTGCTGTCCGATTTTCGTCGGATAAATACCCTCCCGGGGCGTGACAACGGTCGTGCCTGGGTGGCACGACCCTGTGTTGAGGAATCACAGGTAGCAAGGCATGACCGTGCTTTTTGGGCATGACCTTGTGTTGAGCTCTCTCATTAAGCTCACACGACCGTGCATGGATGGAACGACCATGATGGGGCTGAGGCACGACCGTGCTTGGGGGGCATGGCCTTGGCCTTAGCCCTGACTGCTCTGCTTCTTGCTCTGCTTTCCGCTCTGCTTTCTGCTCAGCTCTCCATTTAAGCTCTGTTTTGCTCCAAAATATGTCCTGTCAATAAAAATACACAAAGAGCAGTTCTCCAAACTAAAAGAGTCGAAGTATGCCATAATAATGAAATAGTGTGCAATACATGTAAATTATGCTCATGAAATATAAGTAGATGTGCGTTAAACAATGCAGAAAAGCATATATAATTTACGCACATCACAACAACATGCTATCACGGATGTGTCCCATGGGCAGTCCAAATGTATACAAATACAAAACAATAATAACCAAATAAGCAATAATAATCACATTAAAGAGTAAAGCTCTACAAGCTACACCATGGTATCGCTAACATAAAGATACAAGTATGAACAATAAATAACATGGATACCAACGAGATTGCATAAATATCAAATAGACTAAAATAAGATCAAGCAATAAAAGGTCAAGATCAAGAAGTAACATAGAGTAGATATTAAGGTAACAATAACTACTATGCAATAAATGTAAATAATAGAAATCATGCACTGAGGTCAAAGAAACTACAAAGGTCAAGGAAGAATTACCCACCTTTACTGTAGAATATCTTAATCGTCTTCAAGTCTGAGAGATCACATCGAGCTCAAATCCTACAAGTATAGGATACAGAGCCAATCTAAGTACTAGAGTAATCCTATTAACAATTTAGTTAACTACCAAGTTAATTAAACTAACTTAGTTAATTTTAATTGATATCTAATCAATTACCCATTTAATAATTTAGTGAGTTAATTAATCATTAATTAATTAGGTCAAATAATTAATTACTCTATAAGATAAATAATCAATTAATTAACTGAATTGATTAATCTGTTAGCAAGTTAATCTAACAATTAATCAACTTATATTCGAATCAATTAATTAAATCAATCTATAACTTAATCAACTATTTAAGTTATCAACTAAACATGTTAATCATCAATTTCTAAATCAACAAATTACTAATTAATAGCCAAATTAATTATCTATGTTATCACTTAGATAGATTAATCATCATTTAATTACTAACTATTAAATTGATTAACACTTTAATTAAACCAATCAATCATCTAATTAACCTAATTACCTTAATTAAACAAATAACTAAAATTCCTTATTATTGTTACCTTCATCATCTTTAGCACTTCCTTTTCTATAGCCGGCTATGGATATGATTGTTTCCCTTCTCAAGCATCGACAAAAATAGGCAGTGGCATCGCATAGATAGGGGTAGGAAGTCGCGTTGGCTCGTGACTGTTTTGCTCACAAGAGGGAATGTGATACACCATTGGTTGATTTAGAGGTGGAGAGATGTGGCAGAACAACGCCGAGCGTGCGCGTGAGAGGGGCGTGGGGGAGAGTGCGCAGTGGCCGGAGGGACCATTGTCGATGATCACATAGCAGAGCAACATCACGTAAGCACGAGCTAGGAACGACGGAGGTGATGCATGTCGATTTCATTTTCTTGACTTAGATTTAGCAATATAAACTAAGGTGAAATATCAAAGTTGAAACTGAATTAATATCTTTATATTATGATTATCTCTTTGCTTTGCAAGCTTAGATTTGCATCACCACATAGCAAAGTTTGCATACATTATTTATGTCTCACTCAAAACATAGGTTGAACTTAATATTTGTAATGAAACTCTTAAATTTCAAGTGAGATGGTAGGCTAATACTCTAGAAATCAGATTTTTTTATTGAATCAGAATAGTAATCTTTGACTAATTATGGAGAAGTCCAATTTATTGATAAGGTATATTTGTGTCAAATATCAAAATAAAAAATTTTATTTTAAAATTTTATAATTTGTATTTGAAAGTAAAGTTTTTTTGTTGAATTGTTTCAAAACTAAGGCATTGAATGTTGAATTTATTGAAATTTATAGTCATCCTTCAACTTTGTATCAATTTTGAAATTTTTTATGATTGTTCATGTAACTTTGTGAATTTTCAAGAAAACCTTTCTTTGAAACATTAAAATTTTCAATGATTTGTATATTTTTTTGTTTCTTTGAGAAATTAAAACTATTGAAAATTTAGGATTGAGTTGACAATGACAATTATCAATTGATTGGATCTTTGTGTACTTGACTAGCATTAATTTGTGACTATACTAGTTTTTTTAAAGAAGTTTAGAAATATATCTTTCAACTTATTTTTGGTCATAAGAACTTATGCTTTCACTTAGATATATATGACAAACAAACATTTTTATGATCAATTTCATGTGTTTAATTATGTTTTTTTTTTATATTTTTTGTATGTGTCAAAAGGAAAGAATGGAAGAGGTATATGTTACTTAACTTGTAAGATATAGTAAATAAAATAATAATAAAATATTAAGTGGGGATTAAGAAATAATCTTATATTTTTTTTTGAGAATTCTTAGAAATTTTTCGGGATTTAAACCCAATTTGTATGACATTTTTAAGGGGATAAATCTATTAGGCTTTGAAGGAGCCTGTTTGGAATATCACTTAAGCTTGGAGTTGATTGATTTCATTAACCTAAGGTTATAATTAATTAACCTAGGTCAGGCCGTAGTCGTCGCTAGCCAGGCTGCAGCCCGCAACCGCCTCTTTTTTGATCTCTCTCTTCCGATCTAGCCTTATTAGCCAGCCTCTAGCCCTGCTGCCTGTATGCAGCATCGCTAGGCAAGCCCACTGCAGTACTGCCAGTCATCGTCGGCGGTCGGATTCGACCCACCGACCACCACTATTGCCTTACCTTAGATCTATTCCGACCAAATTTAGGGACGTAGGCCAGGTCTATGCCTCTGGCCACCCTTCCTCCAACCAGATCTAGTTTTGTTGCTCCAACCATTGCTGGCCTTGCTTTGCTCTAGCTTCGGACTCACCGCCGCCACTCCTTTGTTCGGTCGGATCTACTATTCCAGCCACCTTGGATCAACCGCAGCTGTCGTGAGCCATCACTAAAAGAGAAGACATAGGGTAACGAACTCCCTTACTGTAATAGTCCTATTAGTTTAGTTTCATGTTACAACTAGTTTGATTTGTATAAATTTAGTTTAAGTAATTTGGTATGTTTTGGATCAAGAAATTAAATGGATTAGATTGATTGGTTGTTGTTAGAAATTGATTTCTCCATGTTCCTAGGGTTAATTGGAATCCCATCACTGATTTGGGTGGAGGATTGGTTTAAGGATAAATCTAGTAGTTGACTTACTATATAGGTTGAATTAATTGATGTTTCTTAATCAGATTAAGATTAGGTGTCGTTACTCGATTTATGGTAGAGCGTTTCCATAATATGTGTTCTATGATTCAGGATTCTGATTCGAGATGGAGTGTCGGATCTGAGGACATTTGGCATGATCTATTTTGAGGTAGGTATTTCTTCCTTGACCCCTTTAGTAGATATTGATCTTGTCTTAGGGTGCAATTTGGAGGGATTAGAGATAGTGGATGGTAACTCTTGGATTGATATTGACTCATGTTTAGCAATATGCATGATTTAAAGAGAAGGAAATGAATATAGTTTAATGTTGAATAATAGTTTTCCATTGCATTTGCTAAACTACAATTTAACTAGCATTCATGTTAGAAAAAACTTGTCAATGACAAATACCAATCAACATCCTATTCCCCCTCCAATAGAGTCATATACTCAGGGTTCCACTAGTAGTTATGCTCCCTCGACTTCTCAGTTCAATTTTTCTAAGCTCTATTACACCCTAGATACTCTTCATTCTGATCATACTATACATGTAGATCTTTTAGAGAGACATTGTATTATGTCAGATGATTAGTTTTGGTGCATGCTGCAACACTTTGGGAGGGAGGAAGAATTGTTCAAATCGGTCACAAATTTCATTGACCTTCAAAAGAAAGAATGAGAGAAAAGGGAGGACAATCGGGGTTTAATGCGATGTATGGAAATTGATACTATGTACAAATACCACCAGCACATGCATAGAAGTAAGTATTAGTTTTCTCAGCTTCCTGGATTTCCAGGATTCCCTGATGTTCCTCCATCACCACCATATTGATTTTGTTTTCATTGGGACAATGAAATGTCCAAGGATTGGACGGGGGGGGGGGTTGTGCATATGTACATATTTTTGTTCTTGCATTTGTTTCTGTTTGATTTGCTTTTTGCATGTTTGAGTTATTTTGTTTTAAGTTTGTTATGTTTTAGTTTTGTGGCATGTTAGTTGCATTATCATCGTGTTATAGCATGACTTGTTCTTCTCGCAAAATACTAGCATGCTTGTTTTAGATTTTCATGTTGTATGATTTATGTGCTAGTATGTTTATTGATCTACTGTTTTCTATCCTTAGTAGCATGAAATGAGCATTGTTTTATTTAAAGAGTTTTGAGAATTTACCTAATCTTAGGATCTCTTCATACTATGCTTGACTTTGATGGTAGACACACATCAGAAAATAATCATGATTCATAGAACTGGACTAATACTTATATTTTTTAGGTGATTTCTCAACTACATTTTGGTCACTGGAGAAACTCGGATCACGTCAACTCATTTGAAAAAAATCAAAATTCCTTTACTCATTCTAGTGCTACACAATGCTGCTACATCTTGTAAGAACTAAAAAAAAATATATGATTGAATAAAGGAATAAAAACAATTATCGTGAGTGGAAACTAACAAGTTACCCCTTTGAGACCGAGTTAGATTACTGGGGAAATAACTGTAATGTTTCTCTTAATCTAAGCTATCCTTTAAGACTTTGTGTAGCTTGAGAAAGATGAACCATGTGTGTGGCAGGCAAGTGCATATCGTCGGATGCATGAGGAATATGGTTAGATGACAAATTGACTAGGCTTGGAGTTGACACTTGAAATGTTAAGCCACTAATTACATCGAGCACGGAGAACTTTTACATAGGTCATTCTCAAACAATTCTTGGATCATGCTCATTAATGAAACTATATGATAGGATTACACTAAGTTGCACAAGTAGCGAGTACCTCCTCAAGACCTCAAGGGACATTTTCGGCCTGAACAAAACCCTATTGAGCATTGCAATATTGTTGAACTAAGAAGCAGATAGACCTTGAGAGAACCCCAAGTGACTGCTACAAAGAAATGGTTTGAAAGCACGCCGATTGGAGAGCCAACTCCTTCCTCCTCACATAATGAAAATATTCAAGAGAAAGTTGAGAACGATGAACCAATTGAGAGACCCCTTGTGGGGAGATACGTGTCGTCAATTCCCTTTCCTCAACGAGTATACAAAGCAAAGAAGGATGAAGAGTTCGACAAGTTTCTATAAAAAGTCAAAGAATTATGCATTGAGATTCCCTTCATTGATGCTCTACAACAAATGCTCAAATTTGCTAAATTCATGAGGGAAATCATTTCAAACTAACACATGAAAGAAGGGTATGAGACTGTGGCCTTAACTGAGAAGTGTAGTGCTTTGTTTCTTAATGCACTACCACAAAAGCTCAAGGATCCAAGGAGTATTTATATCCCATGCAAGATAGGCTTGACCGAGATTGGTAAGACATTTTGTGATCTTAGAGCTAGCGTAAGTCTTATACCTTATTCTGTTTGTAAGAAACTTGGACTAAATGATCTCAAGTAGACCACTATGACATTACAACTGGTGGACCATTCTTGTAGATAACCTATAGATATTATTGAAGATGTGCTAGTAAAAGTAGGAGGATTTATAGTCCCTACTAATTTTGTGGTCTTAGATATGGAGGAAGACCAAAAGATCCCCATAATTTTGGGTAGGTCTTTCCTTGCCACGGCCGGAGCCATAATTGATGTCAAAAATCATAAGCTACAGTTGGAATTGGGCAAGGACACAATTGAATTTGATTTATCTAAGGCCACTAATACATTTTATACTATTAAAAGTTTGTGCTATAGGTTAGATGGACTCCAACCGGAGAAGAAGAAACATGACCCCCATGATACACCACCGGACAAAGCACCAAGTCCTGTAAGAAAAGAGAAAATGCCCAAGATGAAAAAAGACAAATTTATCATCCTAGCAAGAGCCCGGATGAAGGAGGGATTGACATTCCAACTTTCCACAATAGAGGGGCACGCAACCCCTTCAAGTAAAAGGCTCCAAGTTGAGCCATGATAGGAGTCGAGCTCATGATTTTAAACGAGCGCTTCTTGGTAGGCAACCCAAGGGTTCATTTTTCTATTTTTGTTTTTGTTTCTAGTTACTTCATTTTAATCTTTAATTTAGTCTTCTTTTTATTTTCTTTTTTAGGTTGCACTCTTCCATGAGCTGGCTGTGGGACTTGACACGGGCGTGGAGGAGCTTTTGAAGAAAAGTTGATGTTTGGTCGTGCCCAAAAGGCACGACTGTGCCTCAATAGTGCAAAAGCCAGAGCCAACCATGACAGGGCCGTGTGGTTTCACACGGTCGTGCCTCAAGGAGGAATTATGCCAGATCCAACCATGGCAAGGCCGTGTGGTTTCATATGACCGTGCCAACGGAGGCTACTCCTTCGATAGATTTCAGCACGCCCCGTGCCTTCGAAGAGCCAACTTCCAGAACAAGTCACGACATGACCATGTCTTTTAACATGGTCATGTCTTTTAACACGACCGTGCCAATCTTAGAGGAAGCAGCTAGCCAACCGAAAAAGACATAGTCATGTTCTTTACACACGACCGTGGAAAAAAAATTAAAAAAATAGAAAACTTGGTCGTGTCAAAAGACACGACCATGTGAAGACACCTTGCAGCCACAAAGGACATCACGCTAGGGCCATGCCTTTTGGCACGACCGTATGGCGTAATAATTCAGGTATTAAAATCCTAAGGCATGACCAGTGCTCCTCATTCACACGATCGTGCCTTCCCTTTTCCAATCCTTCTTCTTCTCTCTTCTTCAAGAACACCCTTTCTCTCCTCCAAACCATGATCTAGACTTCTTCCTTCCTCACCTCTCCTAGATCTCCTCTCTAAGGCAAGGTTCAATCTTTTCCCTTCCTCAATTCTCCAAAGAAGTTCTCTCAATCCCTCTCTTTCAAGCCTTCTCCTTTCTTCAAGATTCCAAGATCCCTCTTCTTGAAGTCCTCTTTTCAAGATCCGAAGATCTCTTATCTCTTTCCTTCTCCTTTCTTGATTTCTCTTCTATATCTAAGATCTCTAGATGTTTGAATCTCAAGATTTCAAGATCTCTCCTCTCTTGCTTTCTCTTCTGCCACAAACAACAAAATACCCCTCTTTCCCTTGAGACCTTACAAGATATTAAAGTGATTCCGCAAAAGTGGTGGATCTAGTCGAGGTGATGATCCCAGAAAAGGAAAAGGAAAAGCAACTGATAAAGGGAAGACCACCGACAAAAGGAAGCGTCGGGCATGCGATGAAGGTAACGAGAATTCATATGGCATAATTTTTCGCAATGATGAGCAAAAATCTAGATATGATATTCTTGCTACTCGTAGATTGATTTGTACTCGTTACCTTGATAATTACACGATGGATGTCTTAGGAATTTGAAGTGATGTGGATTGGATGATTAGCAACTTAGGGTGGAATGATTTGATAAGTCTTCGATACCCCACCTACCCTAGGATAACCCTTGAATTCCTAAGCTCCATAGATGTCTACTTTGCTTTTGATAGCGATGATGTTGGGAAGATTAGCTTTCGTTTAATGAATCATGACTTTGAGTGGTCGCTCTTTGACTTTAATAATTGTTTTAGCTTGCCTATGATGTATCTCATAGGTTTGATTGCTCCTTCAATAGTAAAACATTTTGGAGTGAAATTGTCGAGACTGATAATCCCTATGATCCTTCACGTTCCAAGGCCTCTTGTCTTCAAAATCAAATTTTGTGCTATCTACACTGTGTGATGAGTAAGACAATCTTTGGTCACGGTGATAGTGATGGTGTCGTGAGGAAAACCAAGCTTTATTGTTTTGGGGCAATGTTGAAGGAGGTCAAATTTGACTAGGGGTTCCATTTTCTTCATAAGCTTGAGAGATCCAATAAGGCATCTTCGGACACTATTATTTTTGGGGGGTTGATTACACATATTGTTGTGCACTTGGGGTGTGAATTATGTGGGTTGGATATCATATATGGTAACTCTAAGATCGATCTCGACACATGTATGGCAATGAAAATGATTTATAAGGAAGAGAGAGGGTTTAGTTTTATTAGAAAGAATGGTTTCCCACTTCTCCTTCCAAACCCAGAGTGCACTACTATTAGAGTCCCCGCCAATTTGATAATTAAGGATGGACCAATCGAACATGCCCCCACTTTTATAGATATGACAGAACCCTCTTCCTCTAGACATAAGCCATCTAGACACTCTTTTGCTTATGGCGATACAGCTCAGTCTAAATTTGACTTTTCTAACTTTCGTGCCTCTTTGAATACTCTCCATGAGGATCATGTTACCCACCAATATTTGTTCGAAGAGCATGTTGCTATTACTCAGGGTTAGTACCAGGAGGTTCATGATCATTTTAGGAGGACAGAGGAGTTCCAGGGCTAGGTTTCTGATTTCTTTGACCATCAGTATTGGGAGTGGGTCAGGGAGGAGGAGTTTAGACGATCTTTGGATGTGATGAGGTAGCAGGTTGCTAGTCTCTATCAGTATCATGAGCATCTTGGCAACCTACCCCATGTACCTAGATTTCCTCCTAGCCCACGTCCACCCTATTGAGTTTCGTTTCATTAAGGACAATGAAATATCCAAGTCTGGGGGTTGTACATATGTACATATTCTTGTTTCTGCATTTGTTTCAATTTTTTGCATGTGTTTCAATTTGATTTTTTTCCATGTTTAAGTTAGTTTGTTTTTGTGGCATGTTAGTTGCATCATCATCATATTATGGAATGACTTATTCTTCTCGCAAATATACTAGCACGCTTGTTCTAGATTTTCATGTTGTGTGATTTATGTGCTAGTATGCATAGTGATCTACTTTTTCCTATCCTTAGTAGCATGAAATGAGCATTGCTTTATTTGAGGAGTTTGAGAATTTGTCTAGTCTTAGGATCTCTTTATACTATGCTTGAATTTGATAATAGATACATCTAAAAATAGTCATGATTTATAGAACTGGACTAGTACTTGTGTATCTAAGGTGACCTCTCAAATATATTATGGTTGCTGGAGAAACTCGAATCACGTAAACTCATTTGGAAAAATCAAAATTCCTACATTTATTCTAGTCCTACATCTCGTAAGAACCAAAAAAGAAATTACTAAATAAGTTATAAACAAATAGTTGTTGTGAGTAGAAACTAAAAAATTACCCCTTTGAAATCGAGTTAGGTTACTGGAAAAATAACTATTGTTGCAGTTTGCACTAATAGTCTAACCCTAGGTTTTGATATATGACAACAGGTTAAAGTTAGGGTGTTACTATTTAACAAGTTGAGCTAAGTGTGCAGAGTTGACTGACTTGATGGATCTAGAGGGTCAAACATCAGGCAAAAGTCCAGATATGTGATTCTGACAGGAAGTCCAGTTGGGTCAGAGAGGACCAGACAGTTGGTGGGAAGTCCAGTCCGGTCAGGGAGGACTAGACGATTGGTTGAAGTCCGGATGTGCGATTTCGACAGGAAGACCTGGTGAGTTGAAGATCAGACGTCGAGGGGGTTACTCGACAAGTGGTAAGTGAGGTAAGAAACTAGAGGAGCGAATCCAGTGAGGACGGGTTCCCGGTAAGGACTTAGGCGCTGATCCAACTTAGTTCCAAAGTGGAACCCTAAGTTGAGATCATGATTAAATCCTGGTTGTGATAAGACAAGATTTAATTCATACATTTCATATATTATTTATGCTAACTCTTTTTGTTGCAGATATTTTTGTACTAATGTATTTTGCAGGAGTTAAGTAAAATTAAGCTTCGGATGAACAGTGCTCAGCGCGAGGCGCCTCGGATGGATGGGGGTGCCTCAGCGCTGGAAGCGCCTCAGTGCTGGAGGCGCCTCGGAGAGATGGGGGCGCCTCAGCGCTGGAGGTGTCTCGGACGGCTGGGGGTGCCTTGGACGGTTGGGGGTGCCTCAGCGCCTGGATAAGCACTGTTGACTCACGAGCTAATGG
>JBBUKS010045017.1:0-10396 GCA_038050645.1 Hedychium gardnerianum | reverse complement strand
TGGTATGAACAATCTAAGATTATCACATGCATATACAACCATGCCACAAGAATAGTCATACAACTACATGATACCCACTCACAAACTAATTCTTATTGTGCACACCACACACGTGTACACGCTACAGAATAAAGATCATATAGACTGTATGAACATAAAAACAAAGTAAATAAAGTACAAGCAGCAAGTATTAAACTCAGGTAAAAGTTACAACTAGAGTCAAGGTAAATACGACTACCTAAACAGTATAGCAATCATACACTAAGGTCAATAAGTAAATGAGAACAAGGAAGAAATACTCGCCTCCAAATAGGTCATGTCAAGTAATCCTCAAGTCCAGGTATCTGTCCTGAATCAATGTCATGCGTCATAGCAACCTGAATAAACATCAAGGTCTATCATAAAACATATAACTGAACCAAATCCCATACTAAATTAGGAAATCTTAATTGATTCATTCCATTTCCTTTCCTTTAACCGCATCCTAAACTGATTAGGAAACCCTAATTGGTTCAACCCAACCATATTCAAAGACTAGTTACAAGGCTTATGGACAAGAGTTCTTTCAACCTCATAACCCTAACCAAGATGGTATCGTTACATCCTAATTTGATTATTCATGAAACCATCAACATTAACTCTACTCCATGAACACCACAAACCCAACAAAATAATCCAATAATCAATCACCAAAAATCTAACTTCACAACCACAATACAAGATGAAACCCTAATCAACTAATCATAGAGAACCATGAAGGAAAATAGACATCAATTCACCTCATTCAACCCTAATTTCCATCATGCATTTCAAGAAGACTAACACATACACCATCCATTTGAATCCAACCAACATAATCAACCAAGAGTCATATTCCCCAATTTATCAATACAAATCATGTATAAGCTACTTAAACCTAACAATAACTCCACTAGATCAATCTACACAAATGAACATATTAAACCCAAAGCTACAATCTCATATCATAACATATCTCTACAAATAACCAATCCATAATTGATATTCAAATCTTAAATCCAATAGTACTACACCTTACATAAATCACATCAACCCTTATCTAATTTACTAAACAAAATGTATTTTCTCATCTTATACCTTCAAGAGATGGTCGGAGATGGGGAGTTTGGGTTACCAACAGTGGTTTCAATGGCCAGAATAGCAACAACTATTCCCTGGACAGAAATAGAGATCCAAACCACATTACAATCACATCTTCAACCAAAATCAGAACCTTAACCTGTTCTCACCTCATTGTTGATGGCGGACCGGATCTGGGTTGATGGCCGGAGGTGAGGTGGTAGAAGCTGTTGGATCAACCCGAGCTGTTGTTGATGGCCGGAACAGAGGAGAAATCGGTTGTGGTTGTTGATACAGAAGACCCAATTCAATCAAATCTGGTAGCTGGCCGGAACCAATCCAGCCAAGGGTCATCTCTGACCATGTCAACCAGTAGCTGGCCGGAGCTGAGGGAAAACCTGGCGGCTGAAATTTGGGAGAGAACTAGCTCCCGATGCCGAGTTGCTGCTGTAAGGAGGGGAGGGGGTCGGTGATGATTGGCAGACGGTGACCAACCTCCAGAAGAACCGAGGAATACCTGCTCCCCTTCGACCTTAGCTTGGCCATAGCTGTAACCGGCAATGAAGGATGTCGGCGATTGGGTTGGGGAATGAGACCAGTGGCGTCCGATCGACGAGAAGGAAGGCGACAGAGAGGAGACAACATCACTGAGTGGGAGACGATTTCCGGTGACCTGGCCACCTTTGTCCGGCCGAGTTGTAGAAGGAGAAATCCTCGACGATGGCGGCTTAGGTGAAGGGGGAAGATCGATCGAGTGAGGAGAAGGATCGGCCAACTGTTTTGGTAGAAGAAAAATATAAATTAGGTATAATTTATATACTTAGGTTTAATAATTTTAACTTTAGGTTAATTATATCTTAACTTAGGTCAATTAATTTCAATTTAGGGTTTAATCAACTCTCAACTTATTTGATATTCCAAACAGGCCTTCCAAAAGTATGTTATTTACATCCCCGTGAACTCCTCCAAATAACTCTGATTAAATCCCCAAAATTTCTAAAAATTCCCAAAAATTATTTTAAACTTATTCCTCGATCAATGCATATTATTTATTAATTTTTATTTGTCGTATTTAACATCGGATGTTTGGCAACAGGTATATTCTCATGAGAAGAGTAGGTGAGGACGCGTTCCCCGTTGAGGGAATAGTAGACGTCGGTCCAACTTAGGATTTTACTGAAAATCCAAAAGTCAGGATCGAACAATCTCGAGACTGTCAAGGCATTTAAATGATTATCTTTTATTATGCTTATTTGTGCTAACTCTGTGATGTAGATAACTTAAGTCTAGAAAAACTGATCCAGGCGCTTAGAAGTAATCCAGGCGCCCTAAGTCGATTCAGGCGCCTTAAAAGAATTGAGGCACCTCAATCTTCTCGGCACGCGATAGGATGAGGTAACATCCTCTGGTTGGTCGGCACACATCAGCAACCAGACGCCTCAAAGGGATTGAGACGCTTGGGACGAGATAGATTGGGTGCTGCGCTCAAAACTTGTCACGTCAGCGACCGAAGCGCGTCAAAGGAATTTAGACTCCTGGAAGCGAATAAGCTACGATGAGTTCGAATCTAATCAGATCGACTCACGATTAAGGCGCCTCAAAGGAGATTGAGATGCCCGGATGAGTTAATAAAAGAGGATCTCGACCAACAGCTTGAGACAACCCTTCTTTACAATTTTCATACTCACGCACTGTTCCGAAAAGCTCTTCACGACACTAAAACGCTGCTCCGACAATCAACACCAAAGTTACTACTCTAAAGTTATTGGTATTGTTATTGCTTTTAATTGTTCATTCATTTCAAAATATTATAATCATCATGCTTATAGTGAATTGTCCAACGAAAATACTTATACAGATGTAGATCTTGAACTAACCGTCGTCGAACGATGAACCAAATTAAAATAAACTTATTAACTTTTTTTTCTTTTTCTGCTACGTTGTTATTTCTCTTCTCTTGTTTTATGAAAAACGTATGAATGTTATTCACCTCTCCTTTAATGTTTACACCGATCCTACGAACTCAAGTACAAGAAAAAAAGAAATACAAATCATATAATGTAGTTATTGGTTCTCTAAAAACCACTATTGATTCTCTCAAAAACCACTACATCCATGAAATTTAACACACAATGATGCTATTTTTTAAATGCAATACCGCAACAATTGACGAGAGAAGTAAAATAAAAAATGAATGCACTCTTTGAAAAATTTAAACCTTAAATGCGCCTTCTAAAAATTCCGCATCTTTGATCAAGTATCATTTTTTAAAAAATAATTAATCAAAAATTATAGCAGTGCTTTTTAGTAAATGGAACATAACTTTTTGATAAAGTACTCTTCAATCATTGGTAAAGTCAAGACTTGATACAATTGTTCGATTTTAGTATGATAAAAAAAACATTTTTAGTTAGTGATAAAAAGGGCACACTAAATCTTTGTAAACTTATTATCTATATTAGTTAAACTAATCCAACGATTAAATTCTCATCAAAAAGGTAAAGTACTGAACCTTTAATTCATGAATTAGGAGCTTATGTGAAAATAACGAATATAGTAAGTACCCAAGTATATCTAGAAACCGGTATCACACTTGTAATATTAATATAAGATGCTGAAATTTTTTTGAAATGAAATTTAGTTTAAATGCAAGAACATAATAAATTATTATTTTTTCTTTCTTTCCATTTTAATCATGTTTGTTAGATCATGTAACCATGCTCAATCATAGTGTCCAAACATTTTGAAAGCGTTTAAGACTGTCCCAGCTCGTTAATTTGGGAATGTTTGAAAAAGAACTGGCGTCCAAGGAAATGGTCTCCTGTATTACTCACTAGACAAACATTGAAAACAACCCACTCGATGCCTTTATCCACTGAATGCTGAGGCAACCTTTTTACTGGCTTGCAACTTTAAATTTTTCAACACCTGTACACTTATATGAAATGGTTTAACTTGCATTCGTGTTGAGTGATTAGTTGCTCGTTATACTAAAACCACCTTATACCACTCTCTATGACTTTAACTTAAAGCTATCTGGTCCTTTTTTTCCCCTTCTGTTATAATCTTTCTCAGCATTCACGCAATCCACAGGTGATACTACCGAAATCAACGCTTTAGCTTCTCATGTGGATTGGTGGTGTTTCGACCAATTAGGGGTGGTGAAAGTTAATTTAGATGTGTGATTAGTAACTTCCTTCACCATTTCTTTAGCACCCAATTTAACGATTTAGTTGACAAGAGTCAATTGGGTTGAAGTTTTGTATGATGAATCTATCATGGTTTTAACTGCAAAGTCCTGCTCGCTGACTCGTCGATAGAGAAGAGCTGAAGCTTCCACCCTGTTAAAACAGAAAAATGGTTCCATTTATGAACTTAAGAAATGGATTAGCACCAGAGTAACATTAGCTGAGAAGGCAATAAAGTATCTGAAAATTGACAAAGAAGCCATTTCTCACCAGCCAGGATGAACAACAAATCTCCCAGTGGATAGAGCCCAATTCACCTGTGATCCATTAATAGATGTGAACAATCATGTCGTTCTAACTTCACATTTAAAAGATAAAAGAGTTCTGTGTTCAGAAGATTACTTTCTGATCAGCCATAAGATACTAGATGAGTGTCATACCTTGTCGGTTCCAAGAGAATTGGCTACAACATGAGTAACCTGTTCATCAATTTGGTTAGTGCAGACGGCACCAAACTGTTCAGCTGTCTGCCACAGAGGATGCATATGAGGATTTGCTTCCCCAACTGGGAAAATCCGACTAAAAACTATACGACAACCAGCAAGAATTTTTTGTTGCTCAGCTGCAAGTATATTTCGAACATCAACATCTTTTAAGGAGTTATGCGAGAAGAAGTTCTGGTGAATACGCTCAATGACCTGGTAAAGCCAGAAACAAGGCATAAGATGTGGAGATCAAAATGGATTAGAAAGTAGGCAACTCCCAGAGGACAAGATGACATTACCGCCAATGAAGAAGCAAGTGTACCATCTTCTGGCCTCTCATCGTGATCAATCTCAAGAAGAGAAGGTCCTAGAAGTCCAAATTGGCGCCTACTACTAGGAAAGTAGGTATATCTGCAATAACAAGAGTAGAAACAATAAACTCAACAACAATAGGAGTTAGGTGCAAGATTTCGGTCCTAGTAAGCCTATACCTCTCCACAACAATCAAATTGAGTTTGTTGTGCGGCCATACTCTAACAGAGTCATCAATAATCACCACAGCCGACTCCATACCCAAAACACCATCTAGATCTTTGCTTTTGGGAACCCTTTCATCGCCATCAAAAGTATCAGCATCGTCTCCCTTAGAGATGACCCGGCCAGCAAACAATGTCCCTGTTGGATCTAGCACCTTTGCCATTTCTGTAGCATACAGTTTGTTTCCCATGGTATATAAATGCAGTTCATAGAGGTTGCTAGCCTGTAGGAGGAGCAAGAGAGTTTATTTCAGAACACAAATGCTCAGGACTTGTATCCTAAAATCTATGAAAAAAAAATAGCAGATTAGTGCCAAAAGCTTAAGGCCTTGTTCATTTAGTGATTTTTTTTTATTATTTTCAGTTTACAGTGTTCAGAAATAAAAGAAAATTATTGAAAATTAGAAAGTAAAAAATAGATATTTATCACACGATTCACTTCTGATAAATACAAACATGTCAGAAAAAGCAATACTAAATATTTCCTTTCCATTTTTTTATTAGATTTTGAATTTTATTTTCTAAAAACAAAAAATAAACACAGGAAATTTTCATTAAATAAACAAGACCTAACCTTCTCCAGAAAATTCCAGATGCCTGGTCTCAATTTTGTCCACATTCCCATATGTTGAAAGCGGAAAAGATGTCGTTGTGGCATCTCTTTATCTTGCTCTTCTTTCCTCCTCAAAATATCTTCATGAACCAGATCAACTTCTATAAACTAGAAAGAATCCAAATATTTTGCCTGTGAAAAACTATGTAGAATTATCTAATTTGTACAAAGATCAAGGTTCGGTATTCTATAAAATACCTTTGCAGAATTAAGTAGAGTATGGTCCAAATCAAGGACAAGACAAAGCTTCCTAGCAGCAAACATTTTATTCTGTTCTGCTATCCTCCTTGATCTCTCTTTTTGGATGGTTGCCTTTTGCTCCTCGTTATAGCCATCAAATAAGTGGTCAACATCTCCCCAAGGATTGGCTGATTGTCTGGTACCTTTCTCACTGACTGCTTCAGAAACCAAAAGAGAGGTGGTCTCTGAATCATTCAACTCTCCTGAAGCTGCCTCTACTGTCACTTGATTGGCTTGACTTGCAACTGGCTGGTTGTTACAGGGTGGAACCACTGGTGAAGTGGTAACTATTTGGGAACTTGTTAAAACATTTGCAAGGTTCTTGGTTAGCTGCAAAGGAGCAGCCAAACGTACCAAACTACTTTGAGGATCAGAAGCAGCTGCATCTATTTTGCTTTGTTGATATATGACACCATCATTCTTCTCAACCATATTATCATGGAGAATACGGCGGGGATCACGAGGTTTCATGCGAAGGGTGCTCTGTATGCAAGGATAAAGTTAACATTGTTGCTTGTTCATATAACAAATGTGCAAATGAAACTAAAATCATATGCAGAAGTTTTGCAAACATGAATATCAAGGCATTATGATTTGAGGACCAAAGGTTTCCCAAACATTATATTGAACTGCTGAAGTTGAAAGTTAAACCATTGAATAATTAAAATTTACGTTAAAGCTACAAAAACCAAATTCAAACAAATTTCATACAAGTGGACAGCAGTATAAACATATAAAAGCAATAGAAAAAGTATACTACAAAAGGTTATAGCAATACAAGCAACAGTAGGGACGTGTGAGAAAATAAATAACATTGAAAGCCTTACCGAAGAAGCCATCTGTGAAGGAATCAGAGATATTCCTGGTTGGTTAAGTCCAGATTCTTTTGACTTAAGTGGAGTAGAATTTACTGAAGCAACTGTTCCTGGCAGTTCATTAACACTCAAAACATTTGCACTCTCACTTGTTGAAGCAGCATTTTTCTTCTGATTCTCTGCTGCTATTCTCTGCTGTTCCATTTGATGTAGTTGCATAAGAATGGTTGGGTTGACAGCTTTTAGTAAAGAAGGCAAAGAAATAGTGGGAGTGGGATTACTTTTAGGAATTGATCTAAGCCCACTTAACTCGTCAAAATTACTATCAAAAATTGTTTTTTTATCAGGAACAGCTGCTGCAGTTCCTGATTTTCTAACATCAACCTGAAAATTTTCATTCACTTGGATCTTGAAACTTGGTTGAGGGATAACATTCTTGGCTTCTGACCACCCACTCCCTGATGCTGTCTCCATTTCACTGGAAGTTGTAAGCTTGTGTCTTTGTTTTTTCATCATATGGTCCCTAGCTACAGACACACCTGTCCTATGCTTCTTACTATTTGTAGCCACTCCTACTGGATCACTCTTGAGTAGATCAGGTTCTGTAACTCTTCCCTCCTCCGAAATACTTTTCACTTCATTGTTCACAAACTTAAGCCTTGGATCTCTCCTCTTTAATGCAGGTTTTAAAGCAGATTTTGACATGGGGTTGAGCTGCTCAACCGGACG
The DNA here is from genome assembly GCA_038050645.1 of Hedychium gardnerianum. Classification (NCBI taxonomy): domain Eukaryota; kingdom Viridiplantae; phylum Streptophyta; class Magnoliopsida; order Zingiberales; family Zingiberaceae; genus Hedychium; species Hedychium gardnerianum. The sequence goes on along the minus strand of JBBUKS010045017.1, from coordinate 2,692 downwards.
AAATTGGTTGCTAATTGAGTTATTTGTACATGGAGCACTGCACCTAGATTTGACCATCTGAAATTGAGTTGCTGCATGAACAGCTCTTGGGTTACAAGAAACTGTAGAACTGGATACTTCCTCAGTGGAATCATCTCCTTGGCCACCATCCTCTGAGGGAGTTGGGCTTGGAAGCCGATCAATTGGCAAAATAGAATTACTGCCAAATTTAAGCTGGTAGGATGAGACAGCCTTTAGTGCATCAGTTACATATGGATGTAACATAACATCTTCACCTCCATTTTTAGCAGTTATTGGCTGAGAAGATACGGGCAGCACCATCCCAAGACCAATGGGATTTGGTATAGAGAACTTTGGTAGATTCTCTCTTGTAGGCGAAGGAAGACTATCTTCATTGTAATCTGCATGAAGATCCAACAGTGGACTAAAGTCTACCCTATTTTTGGAGCGTGTAGGTAACACCAACTTTGGCAAATCAAGTGCTTCTGGAACCAAACAGGTTTTCTCCAAAACATTTGAAGCATGAGGAGAGACAACAGGACCATTAGTAAGATCTGCTTTCTCCTTTTTATTATCCTCGAAAACAAGTGAATTAACCAGAGTATCAATCTGTTAAAGCAAAAGAATGTATCAAAATTGACCTAAACTCTGTCAATAGTAAGTATAAGAAGACATGGAGTTACTATACAAACCTCTTTCACTTGTTCTGGAGTAAAAAGAACAGAATACTGGTTCTTTATGTGAATCAGTAACCTGACCAAATTCAACAAGTTTAAAACTAATTACAACGCCCAGTGACCAGGAATGAAAGTGAACTACATCCGAGACATCTGAGAAGAGATCTAACCTCAAAAGCAGTTGCTTGTTCTGGTCCTTCTTCTGCATTGTAACTGAATTGAGTGCCTGTTTCCAATATACCAGTACCATTTTGTAAATATACCAAAAATTTAAAATTAACAAACTCAATAGTAAATATCATAGTTGTTCTTACAGAATAAGTTGTTTGGATTGCCATAACAGCCTGCTGGACTAGAACAAGCAGGACTGTATCTGAACTCTCTAAGCCAGTAAACATCGGCTTCAGGTTTTCAAAAGACTTGCGCAACCTTAAACACACAGCTTCAAAGGATCTACAAGTAAGAAGAAAACCAATAGCATCATAAAATGCTATTTTCATTCAAAAAGTTGGTAAGTTATAGTGTGCAATATTATGTAAATCTTTCTAACAAGCAAAACTTTTTGCTCATCAATTTTTCTCCCCATTGAGCTATATCAAAGACATTGAGCTTTACAGCTTGCATAAAGTTCAATGGAGAAAAGAGATTCATGTAACCAACCCAAATAGTCGAACATATTTTATGATGATGATGATTTAGGGTTCTTGCAAAAATTTTGAGATTTTATGGTGGAATAAAATTAATATTTCTGGTTGGGAATTATAGTTCCTTCTTTTTGAAGTTCTCAAATGTCAAACTTACGTCTCAGCCTCCTCCACAGTAATCGTGTCTAGCTCTTCCAGGATTAAGCTTATACGCTTATCAAATTCACTGATATCTTGCAACTCTTCTCCATCTGATTCCTTCTTTTCTTGCTCATTTTCAGGTATATCTGAAGACAGCTGAGCAGTTTCGTCAACCACCAACGGCTCTGACCCAAGCTCAATCTCCCCTTCCTCCAACTCCCCTTCCTCCTTCTCCATTTCAACGTCACCCTCCTGGCTGCTATCTTCTACAATCACATCATAAGCTTCCTCCTTTTGCGGTTTACCCTTGGCGTCGACGTTGTCAGTGAGATCGCCAGCACTCATTGGCTTCAAATCTAATCCCAAAGGCTTATTCTGCACGGCCTGCGCCCACGCAAAGTTGTACAGACTGGGGCCGTAGTTCTTCGACATCGTATACCCCATCCAAACCCTAGATCTCCCAGCCCTTCCTTCCTGCTTGAAATCTTCTGCTGTGATCTCCTCCAGCGATTCCGATGAGTCACCATCAGACGTCTCCCCGTCCAACGCACGCCCTCCGCGTGGGCGTTCCCTCGCCATAAGATCTAGGGGTTTCTCCTCGCTAGGATTCAAGAACAACTGATTGGATCCGGCGAAGAGCATAGAGCCGGGGACCTTAGGGGAGGTTAATCCGGATGGATCCGGCGAACTCACAGCTCGTAGGTTTAGATCCCAAGAACGACGAGTTCTAGATGTCGATTCCGAGGCCGAAGGCTTCCGTGTAAGGCGATTCTGAGATCGGTTGAAGAGGTCAGGAGAGGCCACCAGGCGGTAGGAAGAAGATCGATCCGCAATGATTTCGCAAACCTGAAACGCAATCGATCGAAAAAACGCGGCGGCGATCGATCTCGCGGGTATTGGAACGGAAGCGCGACCGCACGGAGGAAAGGGGAAGATTATGGGGAGGCGAGGAGAGGCTGCGAACGGAGACGATCTGATTTAAAAGGGATTAGCTTTCATCCTCGCCGTCGACGTCATTGAAACGCCGTAGGTTTTCTATGAAAGATGAAGTATTCCAATTTGAAAATTTCCTCTCGCGTATTGTCACGCATTTGCCCCTTTGGTACCCGGTAGTGTCCGTTGTGGCAAAAGGCGAAACGCTCGTCCCAGCGCCCCCGTCAGTCTGTCACAGGATCAATACGGAGGAGGTAAATCATGGGGGACCCGGTCGAGTGTCCAGCTTGGCTTGAG
>JBBUKS010045006.1:0-10396 GCA_038050645.1 Hedychium gardnerianum | reverse complement strand
AGACAATGGTCGTCAGCATGCAATGGTATGTAGTGCGAAATGATATGAGCATCACACACATGATGAGATGAGCATCAGGTAAAGACAAATATCATAATACAGTGTATAACTCATATAGGGTGGACACCTATGAAACACAACATACATGTGTGCAACACTCTACGGTGCATACCATACACGCATGTACCAAATAGTAGTATATCCAAAGTAAATCAACATAAGCATCACATGAAATAATTCCTATGAAACACACTATACACGTGTGTAACGACCTACGGTGTATACCCTACACGCATGCACTTAACTGTGATACAAACTATACACGTGCATACCACTATTATTTATAGATAATCAACAGAACGAGATCGTATGGATAATCAAAATAGACTAAATTTCAAAATCAAGCATGTAAGTATCCAAAATAAGAAATAACGTGAGTAGATTTAAGGTAATCCAATTCACCTAGCAAATTCATAATATTCATGCACTAAATACAAAGTACTATAAAGAGACAAGGTTAGAAGTACCCGCCTCCAATTAGTCGTAGATTGTGTCAAAGAGTCCACATGTCCAAACACTTATCCCGTATCAATGTTCTGTATCAAAGAACATAAATTATCATTGAATCCCACTACAAATCCAAGGACTAAAACAAATCCTAAACTATTTTAGGGGAGTCCTAATTGGTTCAACCAAATCACATCCAGAGCTAGTTACAAGGCTTAGGAACAAGAGTTCTTTCAATCTTATAATCCTAATCCAGATGATATTGTTTCATCCAATTAGGTCATCCATGAACCCATATACAAACAACCTTAGAATCCAATAGTACCACAACTTAATCAAATTCTCCACTTTCTACATGTATCTTCAATACACGAAGATGTAAGCCACATTAACACATACAACAATATAACCTCTTCTTCATAATTCCAAACACATTGAAACTCCCAAATTGCTAAACTTCTTCTTCAATCCAAATCCAACATTTAATCTGACAAATCTAAATTCATCCTTGCAACTTGTTTTCAAAAATTCAATGACAGGATTAGCTAATCTCACCACTTTAATCAATCTCATAATTCAAGACAAAACTTCAAAATGTAATTAAACAAGAACCATTTAACTACGTGAAACCCTACTTAACTAATCATATAGAACCATGATGGAAAGTAGACATCCACTCATGTAATCTCAAGATGGTCAAAACCTACACAATCCATCCACACTAATCTCACATCTCTTTATCATATATGTAGATATGTTTTTATACAAGAACAACTAATACCACTATTTATTACATAATTCTACCCATAATCTCAAGCTAACCACAAACATCAGTAGATCTCTTTCAAAATCCAACATCCCAAATTTAATACCACAGTCCTTACCATCATAGATGATGGCTATCGGAACCACAACCAGGAGTGGCAGGAATTGTGGATGATTGGCTGAAGATGATCCCTGATTGTGATAGTGGTCGGAGCATAAACGTGACAACCCTAACTATGGCTGTAGGGTGCCAGATCTCTGGAGAAGTAGAGACATCAGAAAACCACAGTGATAGCCGGATTTCAAAATTATATGGTTAATCCTTGCCGGAGTTCAAACCTGACCTCTATTAAATCTGTGTCTCGGGTCGGCTGGAGCAAAGATCACAATTGTGAGCTGGCCGGAGAAGAATCTACGATTTGGGTCTTCCTGGAATCGAGCATAAGGTGAAAGAAGAAGATCGGGGGGGGGGAGGGAGAATAAGGGAAAGGAACAAGAAAGGATCCCCTAGCCCCGACTAGCTACGGTGACCTCCGATGGCGAAGCCTCGACCGACGGTTGGCTCCGATGAGTCTCGGTGGTGGAACTTGGCTCATGGAGGAGAGTGGCAGCCGAATGTATCGAGTGAAGAGGAGTTCTCGACGGCAGCTGCTCTAGTGAAGGGTAGATCGATCGATCGATCGATCGAGAGTGGAGGAGGATGACGACTGCGGTCTCAGGGAGAAAATCGCGAAGAGGAAGATTGAGAGAATCAGGATTAATTGAGAGGAAAATAAAAAAAAGAACTTAGGATTTTAAATTTTCAACCTTAGGTTTATTAATTTAATGAACTTAGGTTAGTTTAATTCCAACTTAGGGTTTAATATCCCCGTGAATTCCTCCAATTAACTCCAATTAAATCCTAGAAAATTTTTAAAATTTTTCAAAAATTCTTTTAACCTTATTCCCCGATCAACGCACATAATTTTAATTATTTTATTCGCTGTATTTAACAAAAGTGTTGTTGTATTTTCGAGTCAACAAGAGGCATTCCCAAGCAACAAGAAAGCAAGCAAGGTAAGATTTCATTGTAAAGACATTCTCGCTTTCATTCTCATTTGTATTTGTTTTTCTCGTTTGTTTCTTGTGTAATTAAACTTGTAAGAGGTTTTTTTTCTACCTCCGGAAAGTTTTCAAAAAGGAGTCATTCATAGTGGAGCTATGAGTGAGGAGTGGATCCTTGGACTAGTCACCTCAAGGAGGTGTATATCAAGTAAAATCTCAGAGTTAATATTATGGAGTCTTCGCTTCAAGTTTTCGCTGTCATTCAAGTTCAAAGAAGCGAAGCGAGTTCTTCACCCCCTCTAGCTCATACCAGTCCTAACACTATCGTATGATGCTTCTTGTATCAATGATCTCCTCCTTTTTTATTTTTGTCAAAATGGTTAAAGTTAAGTAAAATTATAGCATGATTTAAGCGAAAGATAGAAAAAATGCAAGTGAAACAAATAAAAAATGTTCAAGTCAAGTATCAAGCACTAAAGCATTTTTCTTTTTCTTCCCCCTAAACTTGACCTCTCGCCTTGAACTTATGCTTAACTTAAAGTTTAAGTATGTTCAAGTTTAAGTCATTTTGCTTAACTTCAGTTCTCTCCCCCTTTGTCATATATCAAAAGCATACTAGGGAGTAAAGAACAATACATAGGAAGAGTATTTTTCAAAAATATTTCTAGAAGATTATTACATTAAGTATGTGGATAATAGTTTTGAAAGAGTATTTTAAAAATATTTTAATGAGATTTTTTAAGCACTTATTAGAGATTTTTAATTGTGAAAAATAAGATTTTCTAAGTACTTATTAAAGAGAAAATTTTAGAAGTTTAGAGAGAAGAATTTTAAAAAAAATATATTTTGAAGTTCTCATAAGTTTTCACAAGGAGTTTTCAAAAAGCATTCTCATGAGATTTTCCAAGTAAGAGAAAAGCTTTTTCAAACAATGTTTAGAAAATCTAAACAAATTTTTTCAAGTAATAAAAGACTTTTCAATAATTATTTTGAAATTCAAAATAAGAAAAAGGATTTGAAAAAATATTTTAAACTTTAGAAAATATGTTTTTCAGTCATAAAAAAATCCTGAAAGATTTTGAAGTTCTAGGTAATAGACAAAGAGATCATAAATCTTGAATACTTAAAAAAAAATCCATTTTAAAAAAACTAAATATTAAGCATGGTTAGGTGGACCCTTAAAGTCCAAGCATGTATCTTATTTTTTAACAATTAAATTTTAAATTTCTAGGATTTGAATTTTTGAGATTTGGATCACTCAAATATTTTTTAGGATTATCTAGATTAAATAAGTTTTTATTTAATTTTGAATTATATAATTTTAATTAATTTTGAATTGTTAATTAGATTTATCTTGATTAAATATTAGATTATTTTTTAAAAAATTTAGATAATTCCGATTATTTTGATCAATCAAATTATGAGTAAAATCAGATTATTTATTCGGATTAATTAAATTGATTAAATTTTAATCATTCAATATTAAGTTTTTTTAATTATTAATTGAATTCAGATTAATTAACTAAATTAGGATTTTTCAAATTGATTTTGTCTTGATTATTAATTTTGAATTAATTGAATTCAATTAGAAATCTTGATTATTAGAATTTTAAGTTAAATTATTAAGTCTAATTATTTTGAGCTTTTAATTGAGTTTAATTGTTAAGAGCTTAAGTTATTAAGAGTTTTTAATTATTTCGAATTTGAGTTTAATTGAGTTTTAATTAAGTTGATTGATTCAAGTGATTTAGATTAATTAAAATTTAAGTTAAAATTTAAATTAATTGATTAAAACTTAATTTAATTTTTGATTTCATTTAAGGGAATTTTAAATTAATTAATTAGATTAATTAGTTGCGGTTAAATTAAAATTAAAGTTTAAGTTTTAATTTATTTAATTAATGTTAAATTAATTAGGTTTATTAATTTAATTAAGGTTAAATTAATTAGTTTTAAGGGTAGATTTAAGGTTAAATTAATAATTAGGTTTATTATTTTAAGTTTAAGTTAGTTTTAATTATTTAATTAAGGTTTATTTAAGTTTAATATTAATTATGGATTATTTAACTAAGGCTTATTTTATTTTAATATTTAATTAGTGTTTATTATTTAACTTATTGAATTTTACATTGATTAAATTAATTAATTAAATTGAGTTATGGTTACCTTAATTAATTGAAACAAGTTTAAGGTAAGATTAATTCAGTTTATGTTTAAACTTAATTATGTATTAAGTTTCAAACAATTTCAGAAAGAATGTTTTAAATTAAGTGGATTTATTAAATTAAGTAGGTTAATTAAATCAAGAAGATTAATTAAATTAAGTAGATTATGTAGGTTAATTACTAAACTTAGGATTAATTAAGTTATGACTAAATTAGTTAGATTGATTAATTTTGAATTAAGTTAAAAAAGTAATTGATTAAATGAATTAGGTTAATTAGATAGATTAATTCAATTTACTTATATTAATTAAGTTTTGATTTAATTAGGTTAAGTTAAATTGATTAAATTAACTAAGTTTTGATTAGGTTTATCAAAGCTTAAGTTTAAATTAAGTTGAATTTTAAGTTCAATTAACTTTAATAATTAGGGTTATTAATTTCATATTAGTTAAAGATTTAAGTTTTATAATTTTGGATTAATAGGTATTTAAGTTGAATTAATTAGATCTATTAAATTTTGATTAATTAAGTAGATTAATCAAGTTAATTAGCTTCAGATTCATTTATGTTAAATTAAATTGATTAATTAAGTTAGTGTAGATCTAATTAATTAAATTATATTTATTAATTAAGTTAGATTTTGATTAATTAGATTAATTAAGATTAATTTGATTAGTTAAATTACTTAGATTAATTCAGTTAATTATTTTAATTAGATTAGTTAAATTAATTAGGTTAGTTCTATTAATTAGATTAATTAAGTTTAATTAAATTTATTAGATTATTTAGGTTAATTAAGTTTTAATTAATTAGGTCCTAGATCCATCTCGCCCCACCTCTAGGTTTTCAATTAAGGTGCCTTATAGAGTTTGTAAGATGATTAGAAGTTTTATCTTTATTAATTTAGTTTGAGTTCTACTGATTGATTGACATTTGAGTTAGGTTCAAGTTTAACATTGACCAACTAAGTACACATTTCAGGTTTCAGCTTCTAGGCCATGGCAAAGCACTGAGGCCTTCTTGGTTATCGGAGCAACGATCACTTTCTAAAACAAAGCCGATTCAAGAAATTGAACACTTAGCTAATCAATTGAGAAACCCTGGTCTAACTAGTCTAGCATGTGGCGAGGTAGCTTCAATTAGTTTCACTTAGCTAAGCAGACCAAGTAAGGTACTCTTTATCTTACTTGAGTACTTAAATTAGGCTTTCCTAATATACTATCATCTCGTCCCACCCTGGTACTATGTTGGGCAAGTGTCAAGCAAGGCTATGTCTTTATCTATATAGAGTACCTTCTACGAGACTGTATGTTTCCTTGATCTCTTATTGTTTTATTATCATGTACTATCTTTCGTATACCCGCGGAGTCATTTGGACTCATCACCCTGTTGTATATGTTTATTTTCTTAGGTATCAGCTAGATCTTCTACCTATCGCCGGGAGAGTCCAGTCTGCCTGTCCCGAGTCAACGGAAGGTTTTGTTTTTCCGTATCATATTTTGGTATTGGATTTCCATTTGATTTATGTTATGGATTTGTAATAAGTGCACTTTGTTGAGTATGCTTTGTGATTTGAGTCTTGGACTTTTTTTATTAGTGATGTAAGTTGTGCCGGCACGCGTACTAAGTTGTTCTGTGTTTTTGTATGTTTCTTTTCATATGTGGTGGATTTAGTATCATTAACTATGTGGTTGAGTTATTTTATTTACTGTATGGTTATGAATACCCGTGTGAGATATTTTTGTGTATTATGTAGCAGGATATTGTCAGTCGTACAGGGGAGGTGCTGTCCGATTTTCATCGGATAAATATCCTCTCGGGGAGTGATAATTTATTAGTATCAGAGCCCCAGGTTTGCGATAGCATGTTTTTGTGTTTTCGAATTTCAGGATTTATTTTCCTCGATGTGACTTTCCGAGTTTTGGGACAAGACAACGACTGGACATCTCCGGCTATAGGAGGTAAGTTGTTTACTGATATTGCATATTGTAGTTAAATCTTACCTAGCTGTCTGTTATAGGTATGACTTGAGGTAGATCAGTCACTGTTTGTGATCGTGGTCCCGGTCAATCACGAAGATGATTTGTTGAGTCGTTGGTACTTAGACCTAATACCCGAGAGATGAGTTTTTCTGGGGGTTCGACTGAGGTTGAGTCTGATAACATGAGTCAGACTCATCACACCCTAAGAGAGGTCTGACATTTCGGTCTCAGGGGAATATCATCAATTGTACCACCCTAGACTATTACTAGCTGGGTAATGAATATAGTCCGAATATCAGGGTTGAATGTTTTTAGCAAGACTGAATTATGTTTTAATGGTCACAACTAATTTATCATTCAAAGTTGAAAAGCCACTCTCATATGGAGCAACTTGATTATAGAAGGCATCATATAAAGTGCTCAAGATATAAACAAAACCAAGAACTCGATAAAGACTTTTGAAATCATTCCATCATCATTATACTGATTTCAATTGTGTATCTTAACAATATATGCATATTATGGGAAACAATGTGAATGCCATAATTTTAAAGGGAAGAAGAAAATACAAAGGGATGTTGTGCATATTAAAGGGAAAAAGAAAAAAAATTGACAATTTATTTGTATCAAAGTTTAGAATAGAGCTAATAATTATAAAAGGATGTATGTCAGTTAAGAGTGGAACTTGGTTGATGCATTACATTTTTGTTTGGACTGTGACCATTTCAGAATTTCTTTAATATAGAGGTATTGTAGAATCTTTCACTGTATTACATGGAGGAGGGTCAGGAGAGTTTAAGTTCAAAGAATTTCAGAACCTAGCTCAGTTCTGCAAATTATGAAAATGGATTTTGGATTACTGAAATGCAAGGTTTCTTGGAAATTGATATGGTGTTTGGATTCTGAAGCATCACGGATTACAGGGGTTGAAATTGATATGGTATAATGAGCAAACAGTGAGATTTTTATAGGCATGGAGCATAGTGGCTAAAATTTCCCTCACTCATTCTTGGATCATCAAGTTGTGGAGTTGTTCATTGTGCATTTTGTATAGCGGGTCACTGTTTCTGTCACATATGAAGAACAAATAGGGTTAATAGTGGAACTCGAATGTTATTTGGGACAATTTTTGCAATGAAAATTTGAGAAAAATTTGTCGCAAATTTTTTTTGCGATGAATTTTGCAACAAAACTTTTTTCGTCGCAAATAAGTCATTGTAAATTTTTGCGACAAAAAAATTAAAATTCATCGCAAAATTTGGAACGAATATATTTTTGTCGCAAAATTCATTGCAAAATTAGCGACAAAAATAGAATTTCGTCACTAATTTGGCACGAATTTTTACTCATCACAAATGCAAATTTTGGGATGAAAAATATTTTTCATCGCAAATCTGCGATGAAAAAAATTTCGTCGCAAATTTGCTAGGAAAAATATTTCGTCGCAAACGAAAAAAAAATCGTTACAGATTTACGATGAAACATTTTTCATGCAAATTTCTCAAATTTGCCACGATTTTTTTATTGCAAATTTAATTTTTTTGCAACCAATAGATTTTGTTGCAATATTCATTGCAAACTTCCCATTTTTCAATAAATTTCGACTTCCAAAACAAAACAACAAACATACAAAACAACAGCAACAAACATATCAACACACCAAAACAAATAAGCAACAAACATAACAACAAGCAATTCCATTGAAATATCTACATCCAAAATAAAACAACAAACATAACAAACATAACAAAATCATCACATGAACAACACAACACAAAAACATAATATAAACATAACAAACATAACACATGAACAACACATGAACAATATAACACAAAATAAAGTCTCAAACTTACATAAAATTTATCTTCTTACAACACAGACAAATTCCAACATCATCTTACATTGTTCAAGATAAACAAAAGATCCATAACACTGTTCAAGTCAAATCAAATAACAAACTATCTCAAAAGGAAGGAAAGAGATTAACGTCTTTTTCTTCCTCGACAGTCACTTCCTTCTCCTCCCATACTTTCTCTTATTCTTTTTCTGCATCAGAAAACAACCAACTAACGATTATGATTCTTAACAAGAAAATCCTCTAAACTAAAACAAAACTAATGTAAACGCTCACCTCTTTCGACATGGATTTTCAATTTTCACCAGCTTCCTTGGCAACCCTATTTGAAACAAGTAAATAGTATCAATAAAAAATACAAATTTGAATGTACAGTAAATAGACAACTAATTAAGTTACAAGATTTATAAATTTATAAATTAAAACTAAATGATACTTAACAAAGCATAAGTATGTCACTAATGAAATAACGAAGCAAGAACTGTCACTAATGATACTTAACGAAGCAAGAACTGTAGAACCTTCATTGCAAGACTAGATGAAATAACTTCCTTAATCACTAATGATACTTAATAATTCCATATACTATCTTAAATATTTAGGGAGATGAGGTAAATATTATGCAAAGTCATACGAAATATAATTTCTCAGCCTACTCTCATTCTAATTTTGAGCTTTATTAGAATATGAAGTGTAATAATATCATATTTCCAGTTATCTACTCAAGCAATGGACCTTATGTGGCTCATTGAAAAAACACTAGTTTCAAAACATTACATTTTCTTTCAGAATATATGGCTGACATCTATTACTCTCTATTTAGAATTGTAAGATCATATACATGTCAACTGAAGTAGAAACTTCTCCGGAAGAATGAAATGACAAAGAAATCAGAAAACAAACCAAGAGATGCCTAACTCAAAAAGGTGAAGAGGGGTTTAGGGACCAAAACGAGAAACAAAAATCAATTCCAAACATGATGGATTCAATTACGAAAAGTCAAACACGACCTACCGATTACACACAAACATTTTAAATCCAGATCCAAATTGGAACATCTTCTCTACAAGCTAATCACTGTAAATCAATGCTCAGTAAAGCAAACCAAGAGATCATTAGGGACCAAGAATCCAAATCCATCAACTTAGACTGACTCGTAAGCACACAAACAGTGAATCATCAGAAATCCCACAAATCATAAGGAGGCTGACCTGATGAACAATACTCGATTGGTGGAGAAGAATCTCGTGCTCGGGCCGTGAGTTCAGCCTGAGGCCACACCCGGCCTCACGGTCATGGCTGGCGGTCGTTGCACCTCGGCGCGGCCAGATTGGGCTAGTGAGGGGAGGGAAAAGGAGAGGGGAGAGAGAGCTTGTGATTGATCGGAGCTTTGCGTGCCAGAGACGAAAATATTGAATTCGTTGCCAATTTTGTGATAAATTTTAAATTCATCATCAATTTTGCGACAAATATTGAATCCGTAGTCAATTTTGCGATGAATCTAGAGCTTGCCCTGGCAATCCCAATCCCTATATTAGCGACAAATTTAGAATTCGTCATCAATTTTGCGATGAATATTGAATTCGTCGCCAATTTTGTGATGAATTTTGAATTCGTCGCCAATTTTGCGATGAATTATGAATTTGTCGCAAGTTGGCAATGAATTTTACGATAATATTATTTTTAGCGACGAATTTTGCAATAAAATATTTTTGTTGCTAATTTTGCGACAAAAATATGTTTGTTGCTAAATTCGTTTTTGATTAGCGACAATTTCTTTTTTGTCGTAAATTTTATTGTAGATTTACGATGAATATTATTCGTCGCTAAATTGATGTTTTTTATTTGTAGTGGGAGGTCTTATTACTTGGAGGTGATTGGAGATTCAAACTCTGATTTTGTTGGATGCTTAGATAGCCAAAGGTCCACTTCAGGTTATATTTTTATACTTGCTAGAGGGGCTATATCTTAGAAAAGCGTCAAACATACGCTAGTAGCCACTTCTACTATGGATGCAGAGCTAATACCATATTATAAAGCATCCAATAATGAAATTTGGTTGCAGAACTTCATCA
>JBBUKS010044985.1:0-10397 GCA_038050645.1 Hedychium gardnerianum | reverse complement strand
TTCAAAAATCCCTAAAAATTTGTGTAGGGTTTTTCCTCAATTAACACCCATTTTATTTTATTTTGCCATATTTAACAAGACTTACCTTTTACCACCTAAGGATCACTCCCTTAGGATCAAGCCGCAGTCCTATAAGTCTATCCGACCTACTAGGCTTCTTGCTTAGACTTCCTCCAAGACTTCACCACCTAAGGCTCACCCCCTTAAGTTTTTCTTTGTCAAACCTCCAGACCCGCTTGGACTTGCTAGTCACTCGCAGACTTCAAGTTTTTCTTTGTCAAACCTCCAAGACTTCAACCAAGCATCAGGTCACCTTGACCTGCTTCGACAAAGCATTAGGTCACCTTAACCTGTTTGGACTTTTCACTTACCTAACATCTGATTCTTACTAACCTTCTAGGACTTTCCCTTGCTAGTCATTCGGTTAACCTTAACCTAACTAGACTTCACTTTGCTAGTCATCTTGTCAACCTTTGACCTGACGAGTCTTCTATCTTCTGAACATCAAGTCTTATTTGAATTAACCCTTGGTTAAACTGACTAGACCGTGGTATATTGTCAAACATCGAAACCTTGGAGGCTGATTGTGTTGAGGATTTCGCAATAAAAATATGTGTTTCTAATGAAACACACGCAGCGGAAGAAAAATGATTTTGAAAAATTTTACACGCATCTCAAAATAAATAAGATCATACATGTGTAAGACATAAACATAGATCAATCAGTTATTTAAAGGTTATACCTTTCCGTCGATGCTTAGATGAAAAGAATCACCTAGTAAGCTATTATATTTGAGAGGTGTCCTAAGCCAATTACTTTAGATATAGTAATATTTATTGGATAAATAAGATTCACTATTTGGTGTATATTTTCTATGTATATGATTTGATCTTAAACTTAAATATTGAAGTCTACAATACAGTGCATAACATGAGAGAAATTATGATTGGATCACAATTAGTGAGTATCTCATCATGTGTAATTATATATGTATTGAAATCTTCCCTAGTCGATGAATTAATGAGACTGGACATCATCAATTTTGTGAGATTAGCATATGTTATACTCCTTGGTTTGTAAAAGTAGTCAATCCTCACTAGCTAGAAACATTGGGATGTTGAGTGTTAACATATGGATGTTTGTTAAGGGTAACTAGTTCATTAGATGTGACCTGCTATGAGACTCCATGTGGTTCTAGACATGTCAATGAAGATCTCATTGTAGCTCGAGTGCAAGTTTCCTTAGACTTGAGGTATTCAAGTCATCTTGGTCATGGAGACTTATGCTTTGACATCTTAAGCGATCATCTCCTCGGAGGTGTGGATATGGGATGATTGAGTATAAGTCAAGATGCCTGAAGGTGTTTGAATAGTCCACAGAAGATTCACCACTCCTTTTATAAGGAGACGTATACCCTATAACCTCTTGTCAGGATTATTACTCGTAAGTCTTTGGCCAAAGAAAAACGTGTCAAAAGGATTGTCTTCTTGGACATGTGTTTGAGTAATTCGAATCCGCAGGACAAAAAATTACTACTTGGGCTAGGTGTGACATAGTCAACCTAGTGAGGGCTGACACATAAATCATGTCCTGAACCAAGTGAGTATAAGATGAGTGAAAGGAATATACACATGAATAACTGTAGCTGCTGAAGGGTTCATAATTGTTCTTGGATCAATTGTGATTTTTTGATCAATTGAGGGTCATGATGTTAGGTGCCACTCATGATCGATTCATAATTAATGGTTAATTATGAACGATCAATATAACCGAAAACCTATTGGGTCACGCTCACTACGAGTATATTTGAAAGACATAAAATAAGTTAGAGAATAAAATTCTCTGATTGAGAGAGATTAAGTTTGGTTGGACCAAACGAAAGGGCAAATATGAAAATATTTGTCGGGTCGAAAGCGCTAATGGGTCATGTCTCTTGTCGACAAGTTGGACTCTCTTTGGTTTAATCATTAACCAAATTGATTTGGTTTTAAACCAAGTTAATTTGATTTTGAACCAGGCATAATGCTCAATGGATTGAATTGACTTAATGTGTATGATTTTGGACTTGGGTTATGACTTGCTCCCCAAGTAATAGTGAAGAGGTATATAAATATCCTTTCATAGAACAAGAGAAGGGTTAATTAAGAGATCCAACAAATGTTGTTAGGTTTGTCTTCTCTCTTCTCCTCTTCTCTTCTTCTCCTTATCGCTGCCCAACCACAAGGAGGAAAGTCCTTTTTGTGTTGTCGTCGTCCGAACTCTTGCAGCCAACAACCATCCCAGTTGTTGGAACATGTTGTTGAATCAACGCTACCCTCGACGGGGGACACAACCGATTTAAATTGAATGGCCAAGAATACCCGCCAAGTCAACATAGTGTCTTTAGTAAAGGCGGGTAACTACGTGGGGGAGCTAAAGTCCCTTAATACGTTGGAGATTAGTCAACGCTCCAATGGGACTATTATGAGGGTAAGTGTTTCAACCTTATGCTGAATAATTTTAACATTTTTATGCTAATCTCCCGTTGACGTAACTCTGGGCGGTGCACTTGGAACTCCACGGCCGAGTGCCTTACTTGGTGAAGCATGCATAACAACTGCAGCAACAAATGAAATATTTGGAAGCTCGGGCGGCTGAACCCGCCCAGGAAGTGGAAGCGACCCGAGCTAAGGCGGCCTGCAGTTGAGAGGAAGCTCAACTCCAGCGAAAATTTGCAGTCTGACTAAGGGAGGAACTTAATTCCGCTCGGGAGAGCAACGCCTCCCTAGAGTAGGACCTAGAGACGACCACTAACTGGGAGTAGGAAATCCTCTGAACTCGCGTAGCTCCGTTGGAGACAGAAAGCTAGCGGTTCATAGTTAGAGCGACGAGTCAAGAGAATCGACTCGGCGCCCAAGCAAACAAGATTGTCGACCAAGAGAAAATCATAGCCAATCTGCAGGGTCTAATAACTGAGTCGATGAAGGCCCAGGAAATGCTCAAGGAGCAAGCCATCAAGGTCATATATAGTCGTGCGACAGCGACCGTTCATTTGGAGATAGACAAGGTTGAGCTAGTGGCCTATAAGGCAAAAGAAGAAGAGCGTCGAGCGGACTTTAAGCAGGACTTCCTACAGTCACAGAAATATTTTGACCTGCTAGCTTCCTAAGAATGGAAGCGACTGTAACAGGATTTGGAGGGGACTATCAAATAATTCTGTCGAGTCGGGTATATGTCGACCAATGACCCCCTGGATTTCCTTGATCTGCAGAAAGTTTGGCATGACCTACTCGAGTCGGAGAAGGCAGACAAATGATGGGCCAAGAGGTTGCTTCTTTTGGATAGAATAGAAAACCTTTTGTCAATTTCCTTATATTCTTGCAATTATAAAGCGATCGGGAGCGTTCGATAGATTGATCGGGGTCCCGATTGGGATAATTATTGATGGAGATTCTGATTGGGCTACCTTTTTGGGAGTCTCCGACTGTTTGGTCATTGGAGACTCTTATAGGACAGTCGCACGAGAGATGACTGAAAAGTCATTTGTCGATAGACGCCACTGATATGAGATCATAGGGATTGGGCCCTAAAAAGGACAATCATCGATGGAGATTCCGACCGAGCGGCCTTTTTGGGAGTGTTTGACTGTTTGGTCATGGAAGACTCTGACCAAATGCTCGCACGAGAACCGACTAAAAAATTGTTTGTCGATGGACGTCACTGATCCGAGATCAGAGGGATTGGGCCCTAAAAAGGATAATTGTCGAGGGAGATTATGATTGGGCGGCTTTTTTTGGAGTCTATGATCGTTTGGTAATGAGAGACTCCGACTGGACGGTCACACGAGAGACGATTGAAAAGTCATTTGTCGATGGACACTATTGATTCGAGATCGGGGGGATTGGGTCATGAAAAAGATAATTGTTGATGGAGATTTCGACCGAGCGACCTTTTTGGGAGTCTCCGACCGGATGGTCGCACGAGAGCCGATTGAAAAGTAGTTTGTCGATGGACGTTACTAATCCGAGATCAAAGGGATTGAGTCCTAAAAAGGATAATTAAAAAGAGAGATTCCGACCGGGCGGCCTTTATGGGAGTCTCCGACCCTTTGGTCATGGGAGACTCCGACCAGACTGTTTCACGAGAGCCGACTAAAAAATCGATTGTCGATGGATGCCATTGATCCGCAATCAGGGGGATTGAGTCTTGAAAAGGATAATTATTGATGGAGATTCCGACCAGGCGACCTTTTTCAGAGTCCCCGACTGTTTGGTCATTGGAGACTCTGACCGGATGATCGCACGAGAGCCGACTAAAAAATCATTTGTCAATGGACGCCACTGATCCGAGATTAAGAGAATTGGGTCCTGAAAAGGATACTTGTTGAGAGAGATTTCGACCGGGCAACTTTTTTGGGAGTCTTCGACCGTTTGGTCATTAGAGTCTCTGATCGGACAATCGCATAAGAGAAGACTGAAAAATCGTTTGTTGATGGGCGCCATTGATCCAAGATAAGGGGATTGGATCATGAAAAGAATAATTATTGATGAAGATTCTGACCAGGCAACCTTTTTGGGAGTCTCCAATCGTTTGGTCATTGGAGACTCTAATCAGACTGTCGCATGAGAGCCGACTAAAAAGTCATTTATCGATGGACGCCACTGATTCGAGATCAGGGGGAGATGCGAGTGTGGAGATGCAAAGCCAATCAACCTGAGTTTTTCATTTACAAAAGAGGTGTACAAAGTATTCGGAGTATGACGACATATTGAGAGTAATTTTAGGGAGATAATAAAGGATACTTTACTCCTCTCGGGCCCGGTAGGGCATCAAGTGATTGGTGTTATACGATCGATTGAATTCTTTATCCTCTAAATATTGTAAGTAATAGGCACTCGAGCTGAGTTTCCGGATGACCCGATAAGGTCCTCCACATGGAGGCTCCAATTTGATAATGTCTTCGACTGGCTTGACCTTTCTCTAAACCCAGTCACCGACCTGTAATGTTCGAGGAATAATCCTCTTATTGTAGGTTTGGCACATTCGTTGTCGGTAGGCCATTAGGCTAGCGACTGTTCTCTATCTTATTTCGGTGATGAGATCCAACTCGAGCAGCCGATAGTCGGGGTTGTCTTGATAATAATTACTTAGCTGAGCAGACTCTTCACCGACTTCGATCAAAATAATAGCTTCTCGGCCATATACAAGGTGGAAGGGGGTCTGCCAGTGATTTTCGAGGAGTGGTTGGGTATGCCCAAAGGATCGTAGGCAATTCGTCAACCCAACTTCCTTTTACGTGGTCAAGCTTGATCTTGATGCCTTAGACAATTTCCTGATTGACCACTTCAGCTTGTCCATTGCTCTGCAGCTATGTGACGGAAGTGAAGGTTTGCTGAATGTCAAAGCCTTCACACCATTCTTTAAGCTTGCGGCCTTGGAACTGTTGACCGTTATCGAAAATAAGCTTATGTGGAACATCGAACCGACAGACAATATTCCTTCATGGGGATTTCATAACGACGTCTTTAGTAATCCGAGCCAAGTGTTTCTCTTCCACCCATTTGGAAAAATAATCTACAACAATTAGAAGAAATTTCCTTTATTGAGGACTAATCAGGAATAGTCTTATTATGTTCATACCCGATTGATTGAATAAATAGGAGATGGTTGAAGTCTTTAAAAGTTCAATCGGGCGATGAGAGAGATTATGGTGTTTCTGATAATGGAGGCAGGTAGCGACGTGCTGAGCGACATCAGCTTGCAAGGTGGGCCAAAAATAATCAGCTAATAAAATCTTTCGAGTGAGCGTCCGACCCCCCATATGATTGCCACAGTTGCCTTCATGAATCTCTCGCATGACATAATCAGTGTCATCCGGGCCCATGCATTTGAGCAGGGGCGTAAAAATGTTCGCTTATATAGATGGTCATCGATCAGAGTGAACCGAGCAGTTCTTTGCTTCAGCAGTCAGGCTCGCTCGGGGTTGCTAGGCAAAGTCCCTTGTTGCAAGAATGAGATAAAGGGGGTTGATCCTGTCTAATGCTTGGATGGACGAGCCACCGGTGATGTGTCGTTGATGTTGACCAAGTCGCAATGACCAGGAGAAATGTGGAGCTGAACTGTACTCTATGTTGACGGAGTCGCCGTGAGTTGGAGAGAGGTCTGGATAGTGTGGAGAGCCTTGGCCCGCGGGGGCGAGACTTTGTATAATAGGAAGGAGCGAGATATGAGTCGGGCCTTCCGAACGACGGGGCTGATAGGAGATGATATGGTCGTCCAGTCGATAGGGCCAAGGGCCGGAGGTGGCACGGAGCTGGATGCAGTGGCGACACGGAGCCGGATGCAGTAGACGGCCCGGAGCTGGATACAATAGTGGCACGGAGCCAGATGGAGTAGATGACCCGAAGTTGGATGCAGTAGCGGCTCGGAGCCGGATGGAGTAGACGACATGGAGCCGGATGCAGTAGTGGCACGAAGTCGGATGTAGTAGAGGCATGGAGCCGGATGCAGTAGATGACACAGAGTTGGATGCAATAGACGACATGGAACTGGATGCAGTAGTGGCATGGAGCCGGATGGAGTAGGCGACATAGAGCCGGATGAAGTAGACAGTACGGAGCCGGATGCAGTAGCAGCACGGAGATGGATGAAGTAGACAATACAAAGTTGGATGTAGTAGCAGTGTAGAGCCGAATGGAGTAGGCGACACAGAGCCAGGCCGAGGGATGGAACATAACAGCGGCTCGAAAGCCGGATGACTCGAAGGTTGGAACACATTAGAGGCTCGAAAGCCAGAACACAACATCGACTCGAAGGCCGAAAAACAACAGCGACTCAAAGGTTGGAACACGACGGCGGCTCGAAGGTAGGAACATGATAGCGGCTCGAAGGCCGGAGTATGATAGTAGCTCGAAGGCCAGAACACAATAGCGGATGCGCGACTGCAACTAGATCTGAGGCCGGATGCGATGAGTGGGGCTTAGAGGATGGCTGCGGCTTGGGGGTGGGAGCCCGGCCAAGGCCTCATAGGTTCTGATGGGCGGTGGATAGGGCAATGATGGCTGGGGGAGGCGCTGGTCTTGGCGGCGTGAGGAAAGGGGTCATCGGGTAGCTTGGTGGGCGTTATAGCTGGCCGGGTTGTCGGCGAGAGGAGAGGCAGCATGTGCGGCTACCCGAGAGATGGGAGGCGGTGCGTGCGGCTACTAGTGAGAGGGGAGAGGGGACGATGGCGTCCGACGTAGGAGAGGAGGCGGCGACGAGATCTGGCTGGCAATGGAACTGGCTCGGGAGTTTTTGGGCCGGAGATCAACTGGTAGCAGGATCGCGTGAGGGAGGGGCCGGAGGTCACGTCCGTGAGGGAGGAGGGGCTTGTGAGCGGTCCTAGCAGCGTCAGGGAGAGGGGACAATTGTGTCCGGCATGGGAGAGGAGCCAACAATAGCGTTGGCGAGATTCGATTGGCGGTGGAACTGGCGGCGCGTCAGAGGGAGATTGCGTGACAGGAAAAGAGGAGGCCGACAGCTTCAGAGGAGAGGCTGCGAGGTGGCGCGCGAAGTAGTGAGTCGACAGGCTACGAGGTGGTGGGCGGTGAGGCAACGTCGAGGAGGAGGAAGCGAGGAGGGCGTCGTCGAGGCGGAGGAAGCGAGTAGGGAGGCATCGAGGCGAGGAAGGTGGCTGTCGTCGGAGACGACGATCGTTAGAGACGACAGTGGGCGGAGGTGGAGGCGGCTGTGGCGACGGGGTCACGTGTGAGCTTGCAGGAGCCTCGAGGCAGAGGGCGGCGACTCTCTCCCACTTCTTCTCTTTCAGTTGAAAGCTCTAAAGGGCCCCAAAAAATCAAAAAGGAAAAGACTAAAATAGCCCTCCACGTGACCTTATCTCCACTCCTTATCTGGGGTCATCCAGTCGGCCAACTCCTCCTCTACTTGATCGATCTAAGAAATAAATAAAGTTTTGGAGATCGATTTATCTAAAGTCCAAGTAGCCATGACGCCTGCCATTCTGGCTAACTTATCAACTTTTTGGTTGTTCGCTCAGGGTATCTCTGAAGGACTACATCTTGGAAATATGCTTTTAATCTGGAGAAGGTTTCAACATACTATCTTAGTCAGTCGTTCTTGATTTTGAAACTCCCGTTTATCTGTTGAGTTGCGAATTGAGAATCTGAATGAATAATCACCCAAGAGGCGTCGACCTGCTTGGCTGCTTGATGATCAGCTAGTAAAGCTTCATATTCTGCCTCGTTATTGGCGACTAAAAAATTTAGCCGAACGACTAGTTGAAGCATATCCACTCAGGGCGAGATTAAATACATCCCAACTCCACTCCCTCATTAAGAAGATGATTCGTCCACAAAATTTTTCCAAGTCCCTTCTTCTAATTCTACCACAAAATCAGCCAAGGCTTGGGTTTTTATTATCGTTCGGGGCATATATTGGATGTCATATTCACTGAGCTCCGTGGTCCATTTAATCAGCCTTCTAAAAACCTCGAAATTAGTCAACACCCGTCCTAAAGTACTATTGGTGAGAACAGTGATAGGGTGTGACAAAAAGTAAGGCTTTACCGCCAATCGATTAAGACTACTCTTAGAGCCAACTTCTCCAAGGTACTATACCTGATTTCTGCATCTTTCAATAAATTGATTAGAAAATAAATAGGGTATTGTATATTATCCTCTTCACGTAGCAGGACCGAATCAAGCGCTCCTCTGGCCGTCGATAGGTACAACAATAGTCTTTTTTCGAGGACCGTCTCAGAGAGGAGAGGTATGTGAGATAAGTATTCCTTTAGCTCGACGAAGGTCTTATCGCGCTTTCGTCCCATTCAAACTTCGAGGCTTTGCGGAGCACTTTGAGGAACGATAGGCTCCGATCGGCCGATCGAGAAATAAATCTTGTGAGAGCCGTAATCCGACCGACCAACCTTTGTGCTTCCTTGAGATTTCGTGGAGGAGACATGCTTTGAAGTGCATTTACTTTTCTGGGTTGTCTTTGATCCCCCGCTCGATCACCATATAACCGAGGAACTGACCACTCTTTATGCCAAATAGGCATTTGCTCGGGTTTAATTTGAGCCCGTATTACCTTAAAGTGCTGTAAGTTTCTTCTATGTCGAAAAAAAGTCTTCACCTCGGGTTGTCTTGATCAAAATATCGTCAACATATATCTCAATATTTCTCCCGATTTGGGGCTTGAATACTCGATCTATCAATCGTTGGTAGGTAGCTCCTGTATTTTTTAGCCCGAATGACATAACATTATAATAAAAAGTCTCTTCAGCGGTGATGAAGCTAACCTTTTTTTGATTTTCAGGAGTCAAAGAAATTTGGTGATAGCCTTGATAGGCGTCCAACATACAGATAAGCTCGCATACAGTAGTAGCATATACCATCTGGTTGATGTGAGGAAGTGGGTAACAATCTTTCGGGCAGACTTTGTTAAGATCCTGAAAGTCAATGCACATCCTCCATTTGCCTCCTGCTTTAGATATGAGGACAACATTAGCTAACCAAGTCCGGATTTGTACCTCCTGAATGTGTTCGTCTTCTAGTAATTTAGTTACTTCTGCTTGTATCACTTTGTTCTGCTCGACCCCAAAGTGTCTTTTCTTTTGCCTGGCCGATCGAGCATCGAGGAGTAGGTTGAGTCGGTGCGTCATTACGGTCGGGGAGACTCTAGCAATTTCTTTGGTCGATCAGGCGAAAACATCATGATTCTTGGTTAGACACTCAATCAACTTGTGTTTGAACTTCGGATGAAGATCCGCAGCCACCTAGGCGGTCACATTTGATCGCTTGGGATGAATCTAGACCTCCTCTTGTTCTTCTGTCAGTCGGGTCACTGATGTCTCTTGCGCAATTTGTAGTGTTTATTGAATCCTTCGAACTTTGCAGAAGTCAGTTTGAACAATATCAACATAACACTTCGAGCGGTAGATTGAGTTCCCTTTACCTTCCCGACTTGGTTTCCCACAGGAAATTTCACCTTTTGATGAAAAGTGAAAATCACAGCTTCGAAGGTGCTCAAAGCTAGCCTTCCCAGGATGACATTATAGGCAGAGGCGACGATTACCACGACGAAAGTGGTGTGTCGTGTCCTCTCGATAGTTCATCCCCAAGAGTTAGAGAGAGACAGATTTGGCCGAGCAGCTGTACATGATGTCCGGTGAATTCGAATAAAGGAGTGACCATGGGCTAAAGTTCTGCACAGTCAATTTGCATTTGGTCTAAAGCTCTTTTGAAGATAATATTGATGGAGCTGCCTGTATCTACGAAGGTTCTTCTCATATTGTAGTTGGCTATGACAACATGAATCACGAGGGCGTCATCATGAGGAGTTTCTACTCTTTCCAAATCTTGAGGGCCAAAAATGATGGATGGACCCTTGGTATAAGTCTCCAGTCGTCGAGTATGGGCCTT
>JBBUKS010044975.1:0-10397 GCA_038050645.1 Hedychium gardnerianum | reverse complement strand
TTGGTTCCCAATCCCCAGGATTAGTACATCCAAAGCCTACGCACTCAGCGTGAGTCCATTATGCATATCTCCTTTCCAAACTAGGATGGAAATCATTCAACCATGATTCATCTCTCCATGTGCTGTATTTGTAATTCATTGCTGGCTCGTTGCCCAATCATTTCGTTGTTGCGTGGCATCTGATCGTGACGTGTGTCTAGGCTGTGACGAGATGCGTCATACGTGCGGACCTGCCACTATTCTATGCCTGCCTGTTTTGTGGCACGCTGCTACGACGCACGGTGGCTACGGACGGAGACGTATAGGGATGGCTTGTTGTTGGAGTTGTAGCTGCGCGTGTGGAAAGTGATTCGCCTTCATATTCTCCCTTGCTCTCTTCTTCTATTCTTAAATCTGGTTTGGTGATGAAAGTTGATTCTCCCTATAATAATTATGATCTAGAATGCCAAATTTAAGATAGATAAATCCGCCCCGATCGCATAGTCGCATAGACCTATCCTTCAAAGTTCTTGGGTGGTAGATTTATAGGTTTATGTCTTTCCTTATGCATTGGCCACTGTCCGGACTAGTAAAACTAGTCCTCATGATTTACCTTCTTCGTGTTAGTCCTGAGACAGGCTGGGGGCGAGCGTTTCACCTTTTGCCACCTTGAGTGGCAAATTTACTACAATTAGTTTCTCTATAGTAGATCAGATGGAAGCTAGATCGGCCACCACCTCTACATTGTGAACAAGACTCTTTTGGGTGCGAGAAGAAGATGAGAGATGTAATTTAGATTTCCGGATTAGGGCTAAGGAAGGGAGTTAGGGCACGATCGCCCTCAGATCGCCGCTCGTCCAAAGGAGAGATCATTGAATGAAGATGGAAGAAGCGTCTAAGCCTCTTTTGTCGGCCAGCGCATGAATCTATCGACCTTCCTCAGCAGTGCGACGATCGTGGCATGGATTTAAGAAGGAGGATAAGGTGAGGTCATTGGGATCGATGTCGCCGACCACCATGGTAGGTACTCGCAGTAAAACCAAGCAGGATTGAGAAACATATCAATCAAAAATATTGAAGAGTGAATTGATTACCTCTGGGCATCAATAGATCTCCATAAAAGTGGTGGATTAGGGTTTTTGAAATCAAAGATGATGAAAAAATCACAGATCTAAAGTTGGATGATTCAGGAGGACCATCGGAGCAGTCTTGTTCTTTCCTTCGACCTCCGTCGTCTCTCAACCTCAATGTCAGTGGACGATGACGGTCGAGCATCTTCGCCATCTTCCTTCTCTAAATCTTCCGCCCATCTTCAACCGTGACCACAATAGTTTTTTGTAAGATTTTTTCATAGATGACGTCAATTTGATGATGTCGCTTTTCGCTCGCTCGGGCTCCTCCTCTCTACAAACCTCCGATGATGCTCCGATGACCTCCTCTAGGTCCAAGATCCAAAGGGCCTAAGATGTAAAAGATGTTAGGGCTAGACAGCCCTACCAGCGCGGCCACTTCGACGCCCAAGTTAGTTCTCCATTCAAGAATAGAATAAGAAAGCAAGAAGAAGAAAGTAGGAGAAATAATAAAATTGTTAAGGAATTAGGGTTTTGAGGAAAAAAGGTGGCTCCGCTTATCAAAGAGAAACAACCATCCCCTTTCACTTATCTAAGTCGCCCGCTATAAAAAAATCACAAATTTGCGACAAATTTAACCAAAAAAATTCATAGCAAAATTTTATTGTGATGAATTTTGCGACGAAATTTTTTTCGTCGTAAATAGGTCGTCACAAAAATTTGCAAAGAAAAAAATCATCACAAAAATTGCAGCAAATAAAGATTTGTCACAAAATCAATGACGAAAATCATATTCGTCGCAAATCAGCGACGAATGAATTTCATCGCAGATTTGCAAATCAATGACAAATATGATTTTCATCTCAAATTAGTCATCTCGGGTTGAAAAGATTTTGTTTCAAAATTTGTCGCAAACTTGTAATTTTTTCAACACAACATATTTGTAAATCTGATTCATCATTCATACACATAAAACTTGTAAATCTGATTTACATATTGATACAACAAAGATCCAAAATCAAACATTCCACAACAAAATAACACATCAAAGATCCCATAACATAATTTGATACATCATGCATGGCAAACCAAAAATCTCATACAAAATTTGATATATCGTACATAGACAAATTCTAAAATCTGATACATCATCAACAAAAGATCTTATAACATTGTTCAAGTCAAACTAAACAATGTAACAAATTGTCTCTTCTTCTTTTTCTTGATCTTCTTCTTCTTCTTTTCTTGCATCAGAAAACAAACAAAAAGTAAGATAGTTAAGATGAAAATACAGAGAGTAATAAACTAACACAAAACTAATGTAAATGCTCATCTTTTTCGACATGGATTTCCATTTGTCATAACCTTCCTTGGCGACCTTGTTTGAAACAAGTTAACATCAATAAAAAATTCACAAACTTAATCAAGTAACAAATGTTCAAAAATATTAATTTTGCGATAAATAATATTCATATACAATCATTTCAATCACAACCATCACTACCACCACCATTATCATCATTGTCACCATCATCACCGTCATCACCATAACTGGGAGGAATCTAACTTGAAGCGGAGGATAACTTATGATGTTGCATGATGAAGTTTTGTTGTTGGCACAAATCGCTAATTTCCTGATCTATTTGCCTCATTTCTTGATCTCTTTGCCTCTGTACCGAACGAACCTCTTGAAGTTCATTGTCCCTTTGCAATACCTTCAAATTACTAAACTCTTCATTCAATTGATTTATTTCTGCCCTTACTGCTGGTGGGGTGGAAGAACTCTACAATTTCTACTCAAAGAACTCAGTCCCAATATTCTT
Source organism: Hedychium gardnerianum (assembly GCA_038050645.1). Classification (NCBI taxonomy): domain Eukaryota; kingdom Viridiplantae; phylum Streptophyta; class Magnoliopsida; order Zingiberales; family Zingiberaceae; genus Hedychium; species Hedychium gardnerianum. Next base: position 7,525 of record JBBUKS010044975.1, on the reverse strand, counting down.
CCTCCTTTTGGTCCATCGGTTGCCTCGAGCCATAGACTCATTATTACTAAGAAATGACTCAGATCCATCATTATCATCACTAATACCCGAACTTCTCTGTGCTAGCTCATCATATCTATCATGTATTGTAATGAGAAAAAATAAAATAAATTTACAATAACAATATAATAAAAACACATATAATATATTCAAATCAACATTGATAATATTCATTAAATAATTGAAAGTTTGAAATTAAAAACCTTAATTGATGTAGCTCTCTCCTCGCTCCACAATTTGTCCTTTTTTTTAAATGTGCGCATGAAAGTGTCTATAAATCATTGGGCATTATGTGATCACGCGACAATACCTCTCCAATAACTTGAACAAAATCATTAAAGCAATCTTCAGATATATTATCCTCTGTCTTGACATTCAATAGTCTTGCGGTTAAAGATAATTTAGTGTGATTGTGACAACCAGCCCACGCAGGTTCATCTACAACACTCAACACTTCTTGAAATTGGAGATATGATTCATTATTCATATTTTCATCAATACTTGGTACCTCCTCCAATGGTGATGCATAACTAGTAAACATTTATTCAAATGGTGGAGGAAAATTAGAACTTATATCGCTCAGTTCAAAAATAAAATTCTGACTAGCTGCATCAATTATCATCCTCTGATATGGATTTAATTGATCATAATAACTATAGTCCCCACTAACAAAGACTTGTATGTTTTGCTCATACTCCTCATCAGATATGAATGGTTCATCATGACATACCCAATTATAGTAATTCAGGGTAAAACTAAATCTACAAAGATATTCCCAAACTTTATCACACTGAAATTTTTTATCATTATGACACTTTCTACATGGACACCTTAACTTATTCTCATCCATAAACTCAACATTAGTACAAGCAAAATCCAAAAATTGTTGCAACCTAATAATAAACTCATCAATTAAACTTCAACGTTCAGGTAAGAAAGCAATTTATAAATGCTTAGAAGAATACCTATAAAACTTGACACTTTCAATTCTTTGCACCCCAATATTTGGATCTCCTACATACACAAACAACCTGTAAAAAATTGAATCTGTTAGAAAAAAATAAATGAATTACTCACAATAAAATTATGAAGGGGACCCGATGCGAGGGACCGGGACATGTATGGGGGTTGCCCTAGCCTCCAGCCGTCGAATCTGTCCTGAGCAGATCCGGTGGCTGGGTTGCCAAATCTGATGCATAGGATCGATTCGGCTCGCAGGATAGATCAAGCACGCAGGACAGATCTGCGGTCGGATCCGCTGACAGATTCAACGCCATTGAATTGCACAGAACTGACGCCGCCAGATCTATCCTGCACAAATTCGGGCCCAGCCGGTTATGGTGCAAATTTGCGACGGTGCAATTTCAGCCAGATTCGCGGTCGTAGATCTCTCCGACAGAGATCTGGCAGCGGCCGCAGATCTCTCATGTAGAGATCTGGCCAGCGACCGCTGGTTCTACCAACCGTCAGATCCAACAGTCAGCCACCAGATCTACCAAAACTTCTCCGCCGACGAAGATGAGAGAGAGAAGGAGAGAAAAACCTAAATTGGCGAGCGACGTTTTCTAATTTCATATTCGAGCACAGGAGAAGAAATAAGTTAAACTTTTGCAACAAATCTACATTGAATCCTGATTCATTGCAAATCTACGACGGATTATGGATTTGTCGCAGAATTTAGGGACGAATGTTGAATTCGTCCCTAATTTAGGGATGAATGTTGAATTCGTCCCTAATTTACGGATGAATTCAAAATTCATAGCAAAATTTAAGAAGTCGGAATTTAATTTGGAATTTAATCCTTTTGTCGAATATAAAATTTTAAATATTTGGGAAATTAGCGACGAATTCTAAATTCGTTGCAAAATTTCTGACAAATGTAGAATTCCTCGTTGATTTGCAACAAATTTTGCGATAATAATTTATTTACCAACAGATTATGCGACGAAAGTTTTTTGTTGCTAAATGTGTGACGAAATATTTTTGTTGTTGTTAATTTAGTTGTTGTTTTGTGACAAAAAAATTTTTATCTCTATTTATGTTGCTGAGTTGTGACGAATTATTTTCGTCACTAAAATTTGTCTCTAATTCAGTGTTGTTTTTGTAGTTGCCCTCCTCAGTCCATCTTTGTATAATCCTCCGGAAGGGAATCTCCATGTCACCCACCAGCTATTCGCTTGAGGGGCAGTTAGGAGACTAGATCCGACAACCGTTAGATATCTCTCCCTTTATCAAATGACACATATTCAAAGGGGGGGCAACCAGGGAACTAGATGTGATATCCACTACAAACTTCTTCATTCAAAAGATATCACATATTCATCAGTAGATGATCAGGGAACTGAGTTTGAATAATGAATCTAAGTGCTCGGTGTAAGTTGATTATGGTGCTTGGTGTAAGATTATTCTGATGCTCTGTGTAAGCTAAATCTGGTGCTCGATGTAAGTTGGTTCTGATGCTCGGTGTAAGTTGTTCTGATACTCGCTGTAAGTTGATTCTGATACTCGGTGTAAGTTGATTCTTATGCTCGGTGTAAGTTGATTCTTATGCTCGGTGTAAGTTGATTCTGATGCTCGAGAATAAATTCTGATATCATCAAATGTCTCTCCTTCAAGTTGGACCATGAAGCGAAGTCGAATGATATCCGATAGAAATAGGCTTTGAAGATGATTAGCTTGGGGATAAATCCAAATACCATCATTTACCATTGTGCTTCTTATTCAATTGTGAATTTGCATAATATGCCAATTATGATTCGACTAGCTCCATACGATACGATGAGGATTGATAAAAGGGAAGAATGACGACAAAGAACACTTTGTTTATTGTTTCTCTGAATGGATGGGAAGGGTAGCATGTTGTTAGCATCATTAGAAGTCGACTAATAATTTGTTTTAAGATTCTAAGCTTAATAATGGATCAATAGTTTAATTTAGTGTAATGTTTATATTTTTATTGATTTCCATCTTATTGCTAGAGTGACTCGAAGGTTACATTTATGTTTTCTATCACATAAAGAAAGACGTAACATGGTAAAAAGTATACTCATATCCTAGATTATTTACTCGGGATCAATCTACATTTTACTAATTTCGATTCAACAAATAGTAGACCTGATTCAACGGAGTTTCTTTTGACATCATAAGTCTTTTAGCACACTATTAATGCTTGGCATCTTAGTGTGAAGTGTGCTTGACATTCTTAATTTGAAGGAGTACAATCTGGCCTCATTATACAAACGGTAGTGGAATTACTTGACATGCACTCGATCACCTTTGAGATACATTATTGAGGCAACCTATAATATACCTAAAGGATGGAAGATGGCAACGAATAGCTTGTGGTCCGCAACTTGGAGGGCATTTGGCAAGTACAAGATTATAGAATATTGGTAGATTCAAATGATTAGGACAATATCTATATCTAGCATAGTAGATGGATGGCCCCTTAGCTACAATGGTAAAGTACTTTCATAATTAATTAAGTATTCATGGGTTAATTTCTAGCTACGGCGTATTGAGGAATTAATTTCCTCCAATGAAAAAACATATCTGCATATGAGATGAGGATATTTGGTAGAACTTATTAGATGGGTTTAATTGATATTCATATTCTTTAATCAAAGTTAAGATACTTAGCTAACTAATAATTAAGAAAAAAATCAAATAAGATTAAAAAAATAAAGAATACAACTCTCATCGTACAATTTTATCATGTGTAGAGATATGATAAATGAAGATGTTGAATATCTCTATTTTCACTGCTACATCTATTGGTTGAAATATCGTATTCTCCATATTATCGATGATGTGCAGAATAGCGATTATCCTACGGACTGAAGTAGAGAAGAATTATGAAGAAAACAATACAAGAAATCGATAAATGAAGAGAAACCGTCGTCTTTTGATTTTACCAAAAAAAGTTTTTTTCACTAACAAAGATAATCCCTAACATCAACTAAAAAAACACTTATATAGACTCAAAATCCTAACTTGTAAAAGATAGAAATTATTAAAAATATCCTAAATACCAAAAATTATCAAAAATTATCAAAAAAAAATTACGAAAATAATAATAAAAATCTTTAGACCATCCTACATCAATTGTTCTGGGTTGAAAAGAACTCGTTATCGAGTTTAAAGTAGTATTAAGTGGTAGCGCACGAGAAAGATCCTCTGACATCAACTAGCCAGAAGTGAGAGGACCGCTATTAGGTACTATTGCAAACTAATTATTATCCTTCTCAGAGTCTGGATTAAAATTCCAACCCATGAAGTCTGATAGAGTCATTGAGTTAATTGGTGTCTCATTCAAGTTCTCCATCACTTCTTTCGGGTCCAGTTTCTTCATTGGTACAACCTCTGAGTCAGTCAATGATCTTCTTCTGGTAGAGTTATTGAATGGATCTTGAATTAGAGAGTAAGCATAAAGGACATCATCAATTTGAGACATCACATTGAAGGCCAAGCTTTCTAAGACCCTTAAGTAGCTCTCTAGAATAGACTGTCCTACATCACTGCATGTTGGATCTTGCAGGTATCAAGAGATGATTGAGGAATTCCAAGGAACCTGTGCTTGATAAGGTGTAAGATGGTCTCAGCTCTCTCCTCAAACTGCTCCCTCTTCCCCATGCTCACTGTTGAGGCCCAGGATGAGTTGCTATCCTTATTGTGCATCTTTCTCATCCAAATGATGACTGATGCCTCGATTCGATATTTCAGATCAAGGATCTTATGTTCTGTCGACAAGTCCACAGATTCAAGGAATTGTTCAGGGTCGAAGACTTCATCAGTTATGCTCTTGTAAATTGCATCCCTAGTATTGCCCTCCCATTCTTTGGCAGGGACTCAATGTAGGCCTCAGGGACCTCCATTTCCATTAGAACTTGAGAATTTATAGCCATAGATGCCTTTAGAACTTGGTTAACAAATTCTTTCTGATACTGCAACCATTTGTTTTACACTTCAGAAAGTCCATTTGGAGGTAGTTTCACAATAGGAAGCTACCATTTGTCCTCATTTCTCTTTGTGCTTCCCTTCTCAGACTCATCAGCATCTTTTGAAACATACCAAAATTCATTCTGATCCTTGAAGTTATCGAGATAGCTTAGGAAAATAGCATCAAGCTTTCGCCGTGCAGGGATATTCGCTTGAAGATCTTGTCTCTGCCGAGTTATCATAATCTCCATGCTGGATCCATCGGTTGATCAAGAAGAAACCAATTCTACAATATAATTAGTGACAGATAAAAGCCAATCGATTTCTTTTCTCCACCTTGCTTTTGTCTCAGAAGACATGGGTTCAAGATGTCGTTGCTCACTCAACTAGGAAGCTTCATTGGTAATTCAAGAGGCTGAAGATTGAGTAATAGTCCCATCTGAATGCTAAATAGATTGGGGCGCCGGATCGACGTAGGGCAAGACGATGGAGATTGGGGTTTCATCGATATAAGAACCAAGTTATTGATTGTCGTCTGATAAAGTGAGCTTTTGATCAACGCTTTGTCTAGGTATATCTCCTCTTCGTCATGGTCTTCCTCCTCTTAGTCATCATCTCGGAGGAGGGAGGAGAAGGGAATGGGGTTGTCATCATCCTTGTCTTTGATGAGGACTAATCCATGGTTTTAATGGTGGTGGAAGGAGGACCCGAGGAGGTCGATCTAGTCATCGACATGGGGCAAAGGAGGCGTGGACAGGAGTGGCAGAGGGTTGGGGGTTAGGATTTGGTGGGGAAAAGATGGGAGGAGTTGGGGCTTGAGGGGGGTTCATGGGTATGATGGTTGGCAAGGGTGACTAAGAAGTCTTCCACATCGAACCCTCTCTGTCTCTCATATCGTTGTTAGCGTCTTATCTTTCCGGGGAAATTTTTGATGTTTCCCATCGCTCTCGAAGGGAATTTAGTCCAATTGGAAGACGCTTGGACAAAGTTTGAGTGCAACCGAAGGGGAAAAAAAAAGTGATTTTTCATCTATTTCTTCATCTTCTCTTAATTAGTGATCTAATTGGCTATACCCTGTCTGTAACGTGATTATCACAATTTCTCCGACCATGCTAATGTTCGGCCTTTGAGTTTGATGGAATCCAGTTTAACTTTCAAACAATTAGGCACTTTTTGATAATAAAAAATTCTCTTCACTTCGTTAATCCAATCAATAAATTCCTCTGCTTGTAACGTACCAAAAAATCTAGGTAGATCAACTCGTAAATCGAGGTCTCCATATCGTTCCTCTCGACCATGGTGTTCTCGGTATGTAGCACGCTAGTGATATGGGTTCTCGAAAGTAGACTCGGATTCATGATCTGAGATCTCACAATTTTCAAAATTATGCACCACTAGACGCTGGATTAATTCTACGACTTGCCTCTATAAATCCTCAATCATTATCACGTCCTGAATGCTACGACAATGGTGCTCGGCTTCCTCAATTGGAACTTGCCCGTTGTGACCATGACCACGACCACGATGCCTTCCATTGGATTTGATGTGCTCTGATACCAATTGATGCTAGATAAAATAGTGATTATCCTGCGGGCTAAAGCTAGAGAGGAATTATGGAAAAAAAACAAGATGAGAAATCGACAAATGAAGCGAAATTGTCGTCTCTTGGTTTTATCGAAAAAAGAAGTTTTATTCAATAACAAAGATAATCACTAACATCAACTAAATAGACACTTATATAGACCCAAAATTCTAACTTATAAAAGATGAAATTATCATAAATATCAAAAAATTCTAAAATTATTAAAAATTTAAAAAATAATAATAAAAATCTTCGAACCCTCCTACATCAATTATTGGATGATTGGTCAAACAAAACATCCACGTAGTATTGGATAGATTGCATGGCCTCTTTTGTAAGTCAAAGAAGAAACTTTTTTATGACTTTTCACAAGCATGGTTCCAAGCAATTTGGTATAATATATATGCACAATGATTTTCCAATCCAATAGTGTTATAAGTCTAGATTTATAGTATACTTAGAAGAGATCTCCTATTCTTTGGAGTATTAGGATCCATGCAATTAAGAGGAAACTATTATGAATCCCTAAAGACTTGAGTAAGTCATCATATTATCTAACTAAAGTTTTATTGTTTAGATGAATAATTAATTTTGTGCCTCATATGCTATCTATAGGATATATGAATATTATTTAATAAATAGGTTGAGATTAATTAGATATATAATTGTAATCTCAATCTCTTTAGGACACAATAAAATCCAGTTACTTAAAACATCTTTTCAAAAAATATATATATTAAAAAGGAAAGTAAAAAAATATATATTAGTACAATCGACCCCCGGTCAAGATTGATCAGGTTGACAAAGATTGAGTTGACTCACGTTGAAATTTCGATATTTAATTAATATGTTAATTAGTGTTGGTGTAATTTGCACTAAAAGTTTAACTCTAAGGTTTTGATGTATGACAACAGGTTAAAGTTAGAGTGTTACTATTTAATAAGTTGAGCTAAGTGTGCAGGGTTG
>JBBUKS010044945.1:0-10398 GCA_038050645.1 Hedychium gardnerianum | reverse complement strand
TCTATGAAGTGTTTATGAATTGTTCCATATGTGTGATGTCTTGCTTGTGCTTGATTTAATGTGTATGTGAAATGTTTACATGTGGATATGAAGGATTGTCACCATGTAGAGGGGATTACTCTAGATCGTATGACCGGGGAGCCGTTAGTGACAGAGGGTAATCCTTTAACCGGACTTTTTATAGTTGTCACCTTGAATTGGGGGCAATTCTCCATAAGAGATTAGCTAACTATAACTTAATGGATTTTCACCATCCTATGTTAGGAAGTGTCTTGTGTAATATAGAATGTATGACCAGTGAACTCTTAGTGATAGAGGGTAGTAATCCTTTAATCGGACTTTCTATATTACCTCTTATACTTAGTAACATTTGGAAGCAAATGATGTAAGCACTTCGGGGTGATCCTTACAAGGTCACACCGATAATTTGGTTAGAAACCCCTACAAGGTTGTAAACATGGAGGATTAGGAAATGAATAGTTCATAGAACATTAACTAGCATTAATATGAAACCGAAGTCCTACGATCACTTTCTCAAACCATCTTCTCTCTCAACAATCAATCTCTTCCATCTTGGACCTCTCTCTCTCTCTCTCTCCTTCTCTAGTTGACAAGCTTCCATAACCAACTTGATTGTCTAGATAATTCACTGTGCAGACTCACTAGTGCTCAATCCTCAGTCCCTGTGGGATCGATATTTTTATTACTTACGACGTAACCATGCACTTACGGTAGCGATCAATAATTAGGATGTAGAATGTTTACTTTCTTGTCTTCGTTCTTTCTCCCCTTGTTTATGAAGTAGATACTTTGTATTATAGGGTTAAGGAGTAACTATTATGTGATTCTCGATGTATGAACTATGGTTATGCTAATTTCCTTATTTCTATGAGATGTTTATGACTTGTTCTATGCGTATTGTGTCTACTATATGTTTGACGAAATGTGTATGTGACTAATGCATGTAGATGTGAAGGTTTTGTTCCTATTTTAAGATTGCTACTATACTGGATAATTGGAAGATCCTTAGTGACAAAGGATACTCATTCAACTGAACTTACTATCCTTAGTGACAAAGGGCATCGATACTTACCCATTTCTATGGTCAAAAGACCTTGAAATAGAGACTAATACTTTGCTACATAGGTGTACGTATGGAGAAGAAGGAGATGAACATATTCTAGGGACATTATCTAGTATCATAGTAAAATCAAAATCCTTGAATCACTTCCCAAATCAATTTTCCCAACTCTCTTGCGTTCACTTATTCTTGGACCTTGACCTCTCTCACTCTCTCTTTCTTAAGTTCACAAGCTTTCACCAATAATTCGATTATTCTAGCTACTTGCTACATAGACTCACTAGTGTGTTAGTCCTCAGTCCCTATGAGATCGATAATCTTTTATTTTACTAACGATGAAATCGTGTTCTTGTAGGAATGTAACAAGTTTTTGGCGTCATTGTCGGGGGCTGTAGAGATTAACATTAGTGATAAGTGATTTAGTCAGCCTAGACATTTGTTTCCTCTTTTGTTAATAAAATTTGTATTTTACTTACTTGTGAATAGTTTTGCTTACACTATACATAATCCAAACACATTGCAATTTTATTTTCATATATACATAGACCAAAAATACTGCATTTTTGTTTACTTTCGTATACATAATCCAAAATAGTGCAATTTTGCTTACACATATTTTTCTTCATAATGGTACTTAGGCCTCTGAAAGAATATGTTGCTCCAAAGTTTGCAAGAGAATTGAGTCCTATTGTACCTCCACAAATTTAGTTTTGTGGGTCGAATTCTGAAAATCCCTTTCTACATTTGATGAAATTCTACAGATACCACAGTACATTGAAATATAAAGGGGTTCCCGCAGATGTTATTTTATTGTTGGCCTTTCCATTCAGTCTTAAAGACACAGCCAAAGCTTGGTTAAACACTTTGCAACCTAAAAGTATCACCACTTGGGAAGAATTAGAGCGAAAAATTTTAAACAAGTATTTCCCCCCAAGAAAGACAATCAATTTGAGAAATCAAATTATGAACTTTGAGCAAGAAGATGGAGAGTCATTGTGCCAAGCATGGGATAGACACTTGACCCTACTATAGCAATGTTCACATCATGGGTTAGAAGAGTGGTTGATAATCCACATATTCTATATCAGGTTGTCAATTCTAAACAAGACTAAGTTGGATTTAGTTGTAGGAGGCTCTCTGATGAATAGAAGTTTGAAGGAAGCATATGATCTAATTAACCGGGTAGTAATGAACATTAACGAATGGTCAGGAGAGAATTTGATGACTCCCTCACTAAGAATCCCTGAGGTCCAAAACAATGAGCCATATGCAAACTTTGAGCAATAGGATGACATAGTGGAGAAACTGCGACCTTGGTGTAGTAAATCCTTGAACCAAATAATAAACGGATTGACTACTTCAACAAAGACATATTCTGATGGGGATTTCGAAGAAGTTTAATGGAAACAAGGGGATGTTCTTGAAGAAATGCTCCATCATACACTAGAAGACCCTCAAGACGCAAACTTGGTGTATGGAAGGATAGGAGTTCAAAATGATGAGGAAGAAATTGTGCAAAGATTGGATGAAGTTCATGGCTCAACTCCAGAGTATGAGCAGATAAAGGCATTGGAACCGACCTCAACTATGCTAAAAATTATGCCACCTCAGGTAGAATTCAAGCCTTTACCCTTTAATCTGAGATATGAATTTCTTGGGCTAAACTCTACATTTCCAGTTATTGTTATTGCAAGCCTAAATGAAGCAAATACAAGAAAATTGATTAAAGAGCTGAGTTTACACAGGAAGGTAATTGGATATACCATCGATGACATCAAAGGAATTAGCCCTGCTCTGTGCATGCATAGAATTCTACTACAAGATGACCATAAAGGCTCAGTCGAATATCAGAGAAGGCTAAATCCTGACATGAAAGAGGTAGTCAGAAAAGAAGTGCTCAAATTGTTGGATGCGGGGATCATTTACCCCATCTCGGATAGTCTGTCGGTAAGCCTAGTTCATGTAGTTCCAAAGAAAGGAGGGATCACAATAGTTAGGAATGAAAACGAGTTGATCCCAACTAGCACAGTTTCTAGGTAGAGAATGTGCATTGATTATCGGAAGTTGAACAAAGAGACTAGAAAAGATAATTTTCCTCTTCCCTTCATCGATTAAATGCTTGAAAGGTTGGACAAGCACTCATATTTCTGCTACTTGGATGGGTATTCTGGGTTTTATCAAATCCCTATACACCCTTAGGATCAGGAGAATACGACCTTCACATGCCCATATGGAACTTTCGCTTATAGACGAATGCCCTTTGGCTTATGTAATGTTCCTACTACTTTTCAGAGGTGTATGAGGGGCATTTTCTCAGACTTGATAGAAGGCATAATGGAGATCTTTATGGATGATTTTTTAGTCTATGGGAAAGACTTTGACACATACCTATCGAATCTTTCAAGAGTCCTACAAAGATGCGAAGAGGTAAACTTGGTCTTGAATTGGGAAAAGTGTCACTTTATGGTCAACGAAGGAATTGTTCTGGGACATAAAATTTTTGAACAAGCGATTGAAGTTGACAAGGCGAAGGTTGAAGCAACTGAGAAACTTCCCCCACTAATCAATATGAAGGGTATAAGAAGCTTCTTAGGCCATGCAAGAATCTATCGACGTTTTATAAAATCTCTAAATTGTTGACAAATCTATTATTAAAGATACAGAATATTGTTTTGACAAAAATTGTTTAGAGGCCTTCAAAAAGATCAAAAGTTCTCTCATAATCGCTCCCATAATCCAACCACCATATTGGAGACTTTCCTTTGATATCATGTGTGACGCTAGCGATTTTGCTGTAGGGGCAGTATTAAGACAAAGAAAGGATAAGAAATTGCATGTTATCCACTATGCTAGCAAGACCTTAGATGATGCCCAAATAAATTATGCCACTACTGAAAAAGAATTATTGGCAGTCGTCTTTTCATTCGACAAATTCAGATTATATTTGGTAGGGTCAAAGGTGATAGTCTATAAAAATCATGCATCTATTCGGTATCTACTTAGCAAGAAAGACTCTAAACTATGGCTCATCAGATGGATACTACTCCTTCAAGAATTCGATTAAGAGATCAGAGATAAGAAAGGTGCAGAAAATGTGGTAGTAGACCATTTGTCTAGGATATACCTGTTGATGCTGGAAGCATTAGCTAATCGAACTTATATTTTGATAGATGACAAAGGTTCAAAGTTAAGGTTTCTTGTTATATAATAAATTTGACTAAGTGTGCAGGAAGCTCAAATAGAAAGTCCCAAGGGAACCTAGGCAAGGTGAAAGTCCTAGTTGAGGCTAGGCAATGAAGTCCTAGTCAAGTAGACTAGGTAAGAAGTCCTAATTAGGAAGATTGGGCAAGGAAGTCCTGGTTCGTGGGACTAGGAAAGAATTCCTGATCAGGGAGATTGGGCAATGAAGTCCTGGCCCAGGAGACTGGGCAAGAATCTGTGCAAATTGAGGACACTGGACAGAAGTCATAGGGGTCGAGGACACCAGGCAGAAGTCTAGGCGGGTCGAGGATCGAACATCTAGCGGGAAGTCCCGGAGGTCAAGATCTGATGCTAAGAGAATGTCCAAATAGTTTGGAGGTCCAGATGTTTGGAAATAGATAAACTCTCCTGAGTGGAGTAGATGAGGACGCGTTCCCCTTTGAGGGAATAGTAGGCGTTGGTTCGACCTAGGGTTTCACTAGAAACCTAAAAGTCAGAACCGGACAGTCCCGAGACTATCAAATATTATTTCTTCTGTTATATATTGTGTCTATGCTAACATTGTGATGCAAAAGATGAAGCTTGGAATTTGCTAAACCAGGCGCCTAGAAGGACCCAGGCGCCTCAAGCTGAACCAGGCGCCTTAAATGGATTGAGGCACCTCAATGACCTAAGTGCGAGCAGAATGAGGTGACAACCTCTGGTTTGACGGAACACATCAGGAATCAGGCGCCTCAATGGGATTAAGGCGCCTGGATCAGGATAAGAGTTGTCGGATAGAGCTTCACCGAGGAGTCGCCACGTCAGCCTAAATCCAGGTGCCTCAAATGGAATGAGGCACCTGGATCAGCCTATATAGGCAGTCTTCGATTAGAAGCTTGTAGAACACTTTTCAACGATCAAATGACTTCCCCGCTGCTCCAAATTTCTACTACAACACCGAAACGCTGCTCCAACGATAACACTCTCCATCAAATCTCAATCGATCATCAGTATATTTAATTTCATTGTACTCATCTTTTATACATAAGTTTTTATGGGTCGGTAAACGTGTTAACGGTCCCACTTTTTGTAAAGACGAGTCTCCATTTCCGAATTCATATTCGGAGAAGAAGACCTTTTTAGTGGACTTTCCAAAAAAAAGCACTCAACGGGTGCGGGCCTTGGACTAGCAACCGCTGGGTTGTGAACCAAGTAAAAACAAAGTGTTAGTTTGTTTCTATTTGTAATTCTTTATTTTCGTTGTATACTTGAGATTCCGAAAAATGTGGAAAAGCGACACGCACTATTCACCCCTCCCCCCTCTAACAAACACTCTTTTCGATCCTACAACACCAAGATAGGGAAGGAAAATTTGGGGATGATTTACCCATTAACAACTTTTTTCCAGATGAGAATCTCTTATCCCTCTCCAACATGAATAAACCATGGTATGTAGATTTTATAAACTATCTTGTTAGTGGGGTTCTTCCATTAAATCTTACTGCCCAGCAAAAAAAGAAATTCTTCACTGATGTCAAATATTATGTATGGGATGAACCCCTCCTATACAAAAAGTGTAGTGATGCAATCTACTGAAAATGCTTGCCTGAGGATGATACAAAGGAAATTTTATATCAGTGTCGCTCCTTAGCTTATGGTGGACACCTAGGAGCTATAAAAATGGCAACCAAAATTTTGCAAGCAAGATTTGTTTAGCCCCATTTGTTTAAAGATGTCCGAGAATACGTTCTATCTTGTGATTGTTGTCAGAAAACATGTAATCTTACTAAGCGACATGAGATGTAATATTACTAAGCGACATGAGATGTAATATTACTAAGCAACATGAAAACATGTAATATTACTTGCTTTGCGAACTTGACTAATGTTTAATCAACAATCCCTATGGACCGATATTTTTATTACTTAACGACTTAATTGTGCACTTGCAGTGAGACAATGATGTGGGAAATCACAAGTGTACGATTCTGACGTCAAGGAATAAAAAGATTGAATCCATAGAAACTATTTATTAAACACTAATTGAGTTCATGAAGCTAGTTATCTAAACACTCTGGAGTTGTTGAAGTCACAAACTAGAGCTTAACGAATTAAGAGAGAGAGAGAGGGAGAGAGAATTGAGAGGGTATAGAGAATTTGAGAGAGAAAGAGAGAGTGAGCAAGATCACTAAGAGAGAGAAAGTAAATGAGAGAGTGAATTAATTGGAGGAAATGATTCTAAGATTTTGGTTAAACCTCAATGATTGTAAACATATAATCTATGTTTGGTTTTCTTATCTTCACTGGTTATTTATGTAGGTAGACTATCCTATGTATCTGATGTGAACTTTTGGAACTGCACCGACGTTTCAATTCCAATTGTCCTCTACTTTCAAAGAGATAGAGCTGAGGGGTTTCTTTTCTAAGGAGATCCCTATCACACGATCCCACAATCCCTGATATGCATACTCTTACTGTATGACTATGAATTGAAATCGATCGATTTAGATCTAAGATAATCTATTACTCCTTTTGGCATACCGATCTAGTTTCATAGGTGACTCTCCATGTCTCAGGGTTCTACGGGTTGGAGGATTGAGTTCTTCTTTCGGTCCTTCCCTAAATCCTTGTGGGATATGAATCTTGTATTTTTGGCATCAAGATTGTGTTAAATCACTAGATCCAGAACACAAACAAGCATGTAATCAAATAGAAAACATACAAACACCATATATTCAATGAAATAGTATTTACATATCAAAAGGGGTTAATCCCTACTTCTAAAATTAAGAGACTACTCCATTGCAAGGGAATTACAATACAAAGATAAAAAAATAAGCATTCTTACAATCCAAAATATAGAATAGAGAGGATAAAATGCTTATCGAGATTTGCAGAAAATAACTTTGGAAGAAATACTTGCTCTGGAGGTGGATGGATTGTCTTGATAGATGAAGTTGGATGCTCTAGGGTTTCCCGAAGAGGGGGAAATCTCTAAGAAAAGAGGGTGGAGCCCCTGGTCCAAGATGAATCAAGCAAGGGTTTTCTTGACACTTTTATACCTCCCCCAAATTTTCCAAATATGCCCCCTTAGTTGGGTTCCTCCCAAACCTATTTTTGGCCCCTTAAACAAGGTTTTCTTGAGTTTGACTCTGAATCAAAGTTGTAGATCTTAAAATTATCTTAAATTTGATAGGTTGAACATCCTAAAACTCTGACTAAAATGAATGTTATGACCATTTTAAGATTGGTTTGTAGTGTTGAACTAGAGGCTAACATAAGTCATGGCCACCACCACGGGGGGCCCATCGTGAGCACTATATTGGGCTAAAAATTGCCCACAACCGTACCAAATTGGCACGGCCAAGCCATGGTACCCCCTGGGAAGCGTTTGATCTGTGGCATGGTCCATGTCGGCTAGCACAGGTGACGACACGGGCCATGCCGGCTGGCACGACACTCCCATGGAGGGTGCTGAAGAACTCCAAATTTAGGCACGGCTCATGCTAGCTGGTATGACCCGTGTCGGCTGGCATGGCCTATGCTAGCTAATATGGCCTATACTAACTAGCATGGCTGCCTATGGTGCTGCTAAATAGGCTGGGACTATGCTGGTTGGCATGGCCTCCATGTCAAGCATTGTAGACTCTTGGATTCCTCTTGAAAATGATCTTTGAAACCCATTTTAGCTCCTTTTCACGTCCTATGAAATAAAAACAAACAAAAGCAGATCTTCGAATTAGAAAATAACAAAATGAAGCATGAATAGATGAAAACATGAGATACATGCACCAGAAATGAGATGAAATGTGTGTCAAACTACTATAAAACCCTCTTTGAAATGCACACATCAAAATCCCCCAGACTTAAACCTTTGCTTGTCCTCAAGAAAAACCTGTAATCTATATTTATGTGTGTAAATGGTGCATCGTAATCCCTAGTGAATCAATTTAATCCTATCATGTAGTTTCATTGATGAGCATGATACAAAGTTGTATGAGTGTAGCCTAAGTAGAAGTTCTCCGTGCTAAGTGCAATGAGTGGCTTAACATTTTCAAGTATCAACTTCCAGTCCTATTCAAATCATCATCTAACTGTATTACTCATGCTTCCGGCGATAGGCACTTACCTGCCATTCACAAAGCTCCTCCCTCTCAAACTATACAAGGTCTCAAAGGAATACTCGATATCAAGAGAACCATAATAGTTATTTCCCAAATAACCGAACTCGGTCTCAAAGGGGTAACTTGTTAATTTTCACTCACGACAACTATTTTTTTATCCCTTAATATTTTTTTTGCTAAATTCTTGCAAAGTGAAACACTTAAACAAACCCTTTTTTTCTTATTTTTGGGATTCTTATTTTTCCTAATGAGTTGACATGATCCAAGTTTATCTAGTAACTAAAATATAGTTGAGAGGTCACCTAGGAAACAAAAATACTAGTCTAGTTTTATGAATCATGACTATTTCATATGTATATACTATCAAAGTCAAGTATAGTGTGAAGAGTTCCTTAAACTAGACCAATACTCCAACTTTTCCAATAAAAACAATGGTCACTTCATGATACTATGGATAGGAAAAAATAAATCACTAAGTATACTAGCATACTTTATCATATCAACATAAATATCTAGAATTAACGTGCTAGTATTTTGAAATCAGAAACAAACACATCGTGACATTATATATGATGCACTAGAAGAAAAATTTATGCAAAGGGAAGCATGACAAAACTTACTAACAACCCAACATATATACTTCCCCTAGACTTATATCATTCATTATCCTAATTAAAACCAAATATCAAATATAAAGGAGGTTTGAAGTGAGGGAAATTACCAAGTGATGTGCGTCAAACATTTGAGTCATTCATTTGCTGAAGTCACCCCTCATCTAGTAGTCGAACTCCTCATAATCATTGAATCATTTGAAGCATGACCAACCTTCCTTTTCACCTCATCTCCATCCACACCTATGGAAGATGCCATTCCTAGCTTGAGGATTCTTGAAATGAAACAAAACAAAATATCAAAAACTTTGAAATAAAGGAAAAGAGAAACTTGGTTTGTCTCCCAAGTAGCGCTTGTTTATGTTCATTAGCTTTACCCCTTATTAGGTTTATTGACGAAGTGTCTTCTAAGCCTTGCTCTTGTTAGAGTGAGATACCTTTGGACTTTCTTGCCAAGGGTTCTTGACCTTTCATCAATTATGCTCTTCCTCAAAGGCTCGTTACGAGGTTGTCTATGTGATTGCTGTGAAAAATATATCCTACTACAAACATGCTCATGAAAAAGTTGATTAGTAGATTCAGATATATCAAATAAAATCTTACCATCACTAATCATCAAAGAGAGTAAATCATCAAACATGGGTTTAGAGGTGGGTAGGAAAGGCTCTAGTTCATGTGGTGGTGCCACTAAAAGAGGTGATTCTTGGGGCTTTGCCTCCATTGCAAAAGTCCTTACACTTCCATCATTAACCAATTCAATTCCAGCAACATCTATAGTTTAAAGTGGTGGTGCCTCTAAAAGAAGTGATTCTTGGGTCATTGCTTCCACAGTACAAGTCCCTACTGTTACGAAAATGCAAGTGCATGGTTACATCGTCAGTAATAAAAATATCGATCTCATAGGGACTATTGATTAAGCACTAGTGATTTCGCAAATAAGTAATCTAGACAATCAAAATTTGGTTGAATACTTGAGAACTAGAGATTTAGAGAGAGAGAGTTGAGAGAAGGTTGAGAGAAAGAGATAGAGAGAGTCTTGAGAGAGGGGATGAGCTTAGGGAGATGGTTCTATGATTTTGATTTTATTATGATGCTAGTTAATATTCCTAATGCACATTCATCTCCTTATTCTCCATACTTACATCCATGTACGGACCCGTGGCTTCTCTCGGACTCAGACTCTGAGTCGGATTCAAATTCGGGCTCGGACTCGGACTCCTCATTTCTTGCCATGAATGATAGGAGGCTCGACTGCTTTGGTTCCTCCACGTCTGAATCTTCTAAAGATCAATCATCCCAAGTGGCCTTGAGTGCTTTTCTTTGTCTTGAAATTTTTGACTTCCCTTCCTTAGGGCACTCATGTTTGTAGTGACCCTTCTTGTTGCACCCATAGCATGTT
>JBBUKS010044924.1:0-10399 GCA_038050645.1 Hedychium gardnerianum | reverse complement strand
CATTCATTGAAATTTGTCATAGTTTAACGCTGGCTGGCAACCTAACGCAACCCTCCTCCTTTATCCGGGCTTGGGACTGACCATGACTAGTTCATCATGAGAGGAGTTGACTCATAATAATAAAAATTTTAAAATTCAAAAGATAGAAATTATCAAAAATACTTAAAATATCAAAAAACCCAATAATCATAAAAAATAATAATTTACTAAAAATAATTAAAAAAAAGGTTCCAACGAATCCTCCTGCATATGTCCTATGTTGAAAAAAAATCATCCTCGAGTTTTGAATGGTACCAGGTGGTAGCCCAGGAGGAAGATCCCTCGACACCAAATCAACAAAATCTACTAGCAACTATTGCACTTTTGCTAGAACTAGTTCAGATTTACTTTTGACTGGTATCATAGTATTCTTCACATTATTAATAAAAAAGTCTTGATTTCGCATGCTTTCTGAAAGTAAAATCGATATTCGAAGATGTTCGTCTTCAAGAGACTTCTTCTCCGCACTATTCTCCAATATGACATGCACTACAACCTCAACTAATCCATCATCCGAAATCTCTTCTTTTTCATTGTTTTGAACAGAACTCAAACATGAAAACTCTTTTCCGCCAACTGTCCCTCCATTAGGGGAATTCCCAGTGTTCAAAATCTACAATACACTATCACCAACTTCATCGATAACTTCATCATACAAAACAAAATATTTTGGAACAATATTGCTTGCTTTGCTTTTATCATCAGAAACTTCATCATACATGTTCCTGTCTAAGAACTGCCACAATGGAGGAGCCACCGGCAAGCTGGAGGGCTTCGTTGACCAATCCTCTACTTGCTCCAAAGGAAGCTGCTCCCTCTCGAAGGAGTAATCCATTGATCCTCCATTTCTCTAGAGGGATGTCTTTATACTCTCCTTTCAGTATATTAATGGCTGATGGGACGTTCATCATATGCCAATAAGCAAAGCGTCTTATCGCTTCTTACCGTATCTAGAGGTAGGACATACCCCATACTGCCTCCCATATTTTGTCATCAGTAGTGAGGTGGTGTCTTGTCAGCACCACTCCATCATCAGGCATGGTGTACTTGGATCGCAGCTAGCGTTGGACTCAGTTGATGTTGGGCTCCAAGCTGGGGATGGCTCCTCGATTCCCGATGGATGGAGGTCTTCTTGCTCCTAGTTGGTGAAGGAATCCCCGATTCCTGGTTGATGGAGCTGATGAAGGACTTACCGGATCTCAATTGGCGGAGGACTCCCTGGTTCCCGGTTGATAGACTTTTCCTTAACTTACGACACGTTGCAGAGTGCTCGGGGACTTCTCCTATTAGCATGTGGCCCTCACAGGACTTTTCCTCTTACTCAGATCACAAGCCTCCCTCAAAAGTCTAGTCGAAGAAGGTCGAGGTCAGACTGACTGGACTGTTGTAGCCGAGCCATCAGCGTTCCGGGACTTGACTCATTTGTGCTTAGGGCCAAGCAACCCAGATCTTAGAAGATCTTATCATAAATGCCCCTTTAATTCTCTGGCCGCGGGCCATACGCTATCCGTCTCAATTTTTGCAAAAGCTCATGCAACTGTACGTTTCCGAGGTAATGTTCATTAATGAGATGTGATTGGTTGAGGCTATCGAAGCATCACCAACATCCGTTGATGATTGCGTGGTTGGCCCTGGTTGTTGCTTTTCTTAATTCGACGGCTAACGATCTCGTTCCGCCTTTTTCATTCTCTTGCACTCGAACGATCCTTTATATCCTCGGAGGGTATATAAGGTTTTGCCAAAAAAAAACCTAATATCTTCGTCTGGCTTTTTCACTTTTTCTTCCCCGTGAGTCTTACCATCGTCTTCTATTGTCTTGCTCATTTAGCCGTGTAAGTGTCCACTTCTTTCATCGGCTAATCTTTCCCTTGCGTTAGGTTTCTTTTATGGTGGCAGAAATGGAAGCCTCTCTCTAGTACACTTCCCAGGAGTCTGACTTCAACGGGGGGATCTGGACCAGATAAGATCGTCGTACCATATTCCGACCGAGTATCGCATAGTCATTTCTAGCAGCCTGGACCGTCCCCAGAGTCCTCCTCCAGGTTTTGTTACCTTCTTCAGGGGCCATTTGACTAACGGGCTTCGTTTCCCACTCCCCTCCTTCTCAAATGTCTCCCAGTATTTTCTCATTCCCTTGTCCCAACTGGCCCCTAACTCTTTTCGGTTGCTATATGGGGTAGTAATAGTTTTCTGCTTGCACTGTATCCTCTTAGTCCCTCGTGTCTTCCATTATTTCTTTTACCCAAAGAAAATGGAGGATGAAGTGTTTTACTTTATGGCCTGATCGAGGTGTAGTTTTTTAAATAACTTGCCTTCCTCACACAAGGGATGGAAACCCCAATTCTTCTTTATCTAACCTCCTACACCCGTGCTTTGGCCTACCCAGTGGCATGCCAAATTTCCACCTGTGCCCTCAACAAAGAACTTCAAGATGGAACTAGCTTATCTGGATTCCCTACACAGGGCTAGGGGTCTTAAATACGATAGTCGAGTACTACTACAGGAGGGGATACTATATCAATTCGGGCTGAGCCCAGTAGCTGCCACCCTCGAGGCTCCTTTTGGTAAGGCGCTTCCCTTGATTTGGTTAATTCTAACTGAGAGTTTTCTCGTGTGTGAAGCAGAGACCATGTTGAAGGCAACTCTCAACAATATGGCAAAGATGACAGAGGAGGAGTTAGAGGCTTGGGGCAATGAACTGAGCCTTGAGTTGGTTATACCCACCGAAGCGCCCATTACACTGATTGCAGAACGGATTCCCGCGAGGTTTTCTATAGTACCTGCTGAATCAACCCCCTCAAAGGAGTCGAGGGCGCCTTTGAGAGGAAGACTAAGGAGTGCGTTCCCTCTGAAACTTCTCTTGCACCAGTCGCCAAGCCAGCTCAAGAGATGCTTCCCGGGGGGACGGCTGAATCTTGTTCTTCGGAGGATTCGAAGGTGCCCTTGATCATAAAGCGAGCGAGGCTCAGATCCTCTGGGACCCCGACTAAACGTTCCAAGCTTTGACTAGAACTGATCAGGCCTTGACTGTGTAGGATCATGTTTGACCGGCTAGAGGGGACTGAATAGCCCTGCAAATGAAAATAAGAAATCTCTCTTACTTCTAGCTAAGCAAGGACACATACATTAATAAATAAAACAAAACATAAAAAAAATAAGAGGCACGAGGTTTTATTAGGTTACAACCAGGGAGGTTGTCAATCCAAGACAAGTGGAAGCACTAAAAGACTCCTTTGGGCGGAGTAGCCTCTTACAGACGTGGAAAGCTCAGACGATTACAAACACGAATTGGAAATCAAAATACTCAGTGTGTTGTTGAAAACTAGAGGGCACATCCTCTATTTATAGGAAAATGATCGAGGTGACCGTTTTGCTGACATGGCAGTAATGAGAGTGCCTCCATTGATTAAGGGTGTCTCCAATGAATCAAAACTGATCCATTATTGATCTGGCAGTGTTGGGGGTGCCTCCAAGCGCAGGGGGTGCCTCAGTTGAGTTGACGTGGATTCCAGACCCTTATCTTCAACGAGTCTTTGGCGGTTGAGGCACCTCTAAGCAACCGGGGCGCCTCTGTTCTCAGGCGGGGTGAGGCGCCTTTGAGCATTGGGAGCGCCTCCAATGTTTGGGCGCTTGAGGCGCCTCCATTCGATGGGGGCGCCTCCAGCGCCTGGCAGGTGATGCGCCTCCAGCTGCTCTGGGGCTCCTCTAGTCCTTATGATCGCTTGAGTGATCTCTGGTTGTCCGAAGTTAAGCTCAACCGAACCCAATTTCAACCTTCTCCTCAAGTAAGCTTCGTCCCCGGCTTCTCATCCCTCAAACTGCGTCCTTCTCTCTCCATCGGTGTACTCTTTTGTAGTTTCTCATCCCTCGGATATATCGAGCTCGTCGACTCACTTCCTGTGTCATTCTTCTTATCTGCTGCATCTTCTGCTCGACTTTTTACGTTCCTAAGTTCCTACACACTTAGACGCAAGGATTAAACCACACAGGATCTAACTTAACTCGGTTGATCACATTAAAACTACATCGGGGTACTTACAATCTCTCCATTTTTGATGTGCATCAACCCAAGTTCAAGTTAAGATAAACAAAACTTAAAGTTATAACATGTTAACTACATGAAAAAAATATTGCAATTAAGTACAAAAAAAATCTACAAAAAAATCTTCTTTAACTTAACATTCCCCCTTAACTTGACATCAGTTCTCCCCCTTTAATCACATCAAAAAAACCAAGAAAAATATTAAATAATAGTAAAAAAATCATGAAAAAATTAATTGAGGATGTATATACGAGATAGAAATCTGTGTATTTTTACCACAATTATTTCTAAAAAAACAATTTTTTTAACAATTAAATCATAAATTTCCCAAAAATAATTTGAAAATTATTTTTAAGTTTATAAAAATATTAAAAAAAAATTGTCGATGTTCAAAATTACCAATATAATTTTAGAAAAATACTTTTTCTTATAGAGGAAAATATTTTTCTTTTATAAAATTGGAGATTTTTTAAGATACTAATTTAAAAATAGGATTTGATGGAAAAAAATCTTGCAATTTTTTATAAATATTTCAACTATAATGGTTATTCGCAAAAAAAAAAATCAAAAATAAGTCTCTAAAAAATTTTAATTTTAAAAATTCAATTTTCTTTAAAAAATTCATAAAAATTTATGCAATGGTCAAAAAAAATTGATTTTTTTTTTGTAACAGAAAACATGAAATTCTATCACAAAAAAATATAACATGAAAATTAATCGAATATAAAGGTGATGAAGACAATTTTGCAAATAAATTATTAATAAATAAATTATTTTATTTTCTAGCATGCATAAAAAGATAATCTAATAAGTTAGAACAGATTTTGGAACCCAAAATAAATGTTTACCTACTGGATTAATCAAGTATTTTTTAGGAATATTATAATTTGAGAATTTTTTAATTTGACCCCTATGATTTCTAATGATACCAATTAAGCCTTCCATAATTTTTAAAATTTTGAACTTGATTTAAATTTAAATTTAAGCATGCAGAAGTCTTTTTCAATATTTCTATTTGTTCTTTTAAATTTGCATTTTTTGATTTTGAGTTTATCAAATTCTAGGAGTGGACATGCATTTGTTAATTGAATTCTTAAATCTAAATTTATATTTTTCAAATCTATATATTTTGATCTAAGTTTGCACAATGATCTAAATATCATTTTAATTCCATGGTAAAGTTGTTTAGGAGGAAGCTTACGTACCTCACTTACCGTGTCAGATTCGTAGTTGGAGGCTCCCCTTCACTGCTGCTCTCTTCGGAAGTACCTCTCCCTGCATCGATGCTTTCCTCTTGGTGACTGGTCATTAGTGCTAGTCCAGCATATTCCATGGTCTCGGATTCTTTTGAGGATGAGTCATCTCACGTAGCTTTGAGGTTCCGATGCTTGACTTTTCTAAATCCTTTCTCCTTTTCTTTATTCTTCAATTTGGGGCAGTTGTCTTTGATGTACCCTTCTTCATCGCAGTTGTAGCATCTGACCTTTCTCTTTCTTCGAAGAAATTTCTTAGCCCGTGACTTATTAAAATTATTAGTTTTAAAAAAATTATTTAGTTTCCTTACCATATAAGTTTATTCTTCTTCGTCATCATATGAAGATTCTGAGTTTGGTTTGATCTTGTTGGCTTTCAGTGCTAGATTCTGGTCCGGTTCTTTTTCTTTTCATAGACATGTAATTCTAGATTCATGTAATTCAAAAGTAGAAAATAGATTTTCTAAACTACTTACCTCGAGGTCCTTAGATATATAGTAGAAATCTACTATTGATGTCCATTCCGGGATTCTCATAAATGCATTTAATACATATCTTAGTGAATCCTGATTCATTATCGATTCTTCGAGGTTGGTGAGTCTAGTTATTAGGTTCTTGAGTTTTGCGTGCAGTTGAGCCACCTTTTCTCCCTTTTCCATTTAGAGATTCGTTAGTTGATTCCGGAGCAGGTCTCGTCTTGCTAGCTTGGACTCCGAGGTTCCTTTGTGAAGCTCCAGAAACTTCTCTCAGAGTTCCTTTGCCAATTTCTAAGTGTCAATCCGGTTGACTTCTTGATGTGGTAGTACACTTAGCAAATGAAACTCTGCTTTTTCATTGGCCACAAAATCGGTCTGTTGCTTTTTGTTCCAAAGGTATTCTTCCTTTTTTTCTCCATTCTCATCTTTGGGAGTTTCAAAACCATATTTAATAGTAGTAGAATATCAAAGTTAGTTTTGAAAAATACCTCCATTCGGCGTTTTCATATCGCGAACTCCCCCTCGAACTTAGGTGGGTGAATGCTTGATCCAACCATCTTCTTATTGCTTCAGTTGGCAGTTAGTCCTTCCAAAGTGGTTGAGCTTTGATACCAATTATAGGATCTGGTAGACTGGCTAGAGGGGAGTGAATAGCCTGCAAATAAAAGCTAACACTTTTTCTAACTTATTTTAGCAAAGATACATATATTAATTAAACATAAATAAATAGCATAAATAAAAGTAGGAGACTCGAGGTTTTACTTGGTTGCAACCGGGGAGGTTGTTAATCCAAGGCAAGTGGAAGCACTAAAAGACTCCTTCGTACGGAGTAGCTTCTTACAAACGTGGAAAGCTCAAACGATTACAAACATGAATTGGAAATCAAAATACTCAGTGTGTTGTTGAAAACTAGAGGGCACAATCTCTATTTATAGTAAAATGGTCGAGGTGACCGTTTTGTTGACGTGGCAGTAATGGGGGTGCCTCCATTGATTAAGGGTGTCTCCAATGAATCAAAATTGATCCATTGCTGATCTGGCAGTGCTGGGGACGCCTCCAAGCGCCGGGGGCGCTTCGATTGAGTTGACGTGACTTCTAGATCCTTATCTGCAACGAGTCTTCAGCGGTTGAGGCGCCTCCAAGCAACGGGGGCGCCTCTGTTCTCAGGCGGGTGAGGCATCTCTGAGCATTGGGGGCGCCTCCAATGTTTGGGCGCTTGAGGCGCCTCTATTCGATGAGGGCATCTCCAGCACCTGGCAGGTGAGGCGCCTCCAGTTGCTCCGGGGCACCTCCAGTCCTTCCGATCGCCTGGGTGATCTTTGGTCGTCCAAGTTGAGCCCACCCGAACTCAACTTTGACCTTCTCCTCGAGCAGACTTCCTCCCCGACTTTTCATCCCTCAGATCGCATCCTTCTCACCTCGCGTTCCTCGGACCGCGTCCTTCTCGCTCCACCGGTGTACTCTTCCATAGCTTCTCTTCCCTTGGAATGCATCGAGCCCGTTGACTCGCTTCCCATGTCATCCTTCTTGTCTGCTGCGTCTTCTGCTCGACCTCTTGTGTTCCTAAGTTCTTGCACACTTAGACTCAAGGATTAAACCACACAGGACCTAACTTAACTTGGTTGATCACATCAAAACTACCTCGTGGTACTTACAAAAATAAGCGACAAAATTTCTCAGGGAGAAGACTTGTGGTAAATACCAATCAAGAGCGTGGTAGGAGCAAATCTCGACATGGATCAGACAATGACAACAAGACTCGTTCTAAGTCGAGAAGGAAGAAGGTGATCACGTGCTACAAGTATGGAGGAAAAGGTCATATAAAAAGAGATTGTCCAGAGATGAAGAAACATGTTGCAGAGAACAAAGGCAGTTCGTCGAAATCTGTAAATATTATTGAAGAGAAAAATTCAAAGAGCGGTGATGGAGATATGCTATCGGTCATGTCCAGTTTGGAGCAGCTGACAGATGCATGACTCTTAGACTCTGCGTGTTCTTATCACATGACTCCAAATAAAGAGTGGTTTAACACCTACAAGGCAGTGGATTCTGGTTTAGTGTTGATAGGGAACGATGCTTCTTATAGAGTTATCGATATAGGGAACATCATAATCAATATGTTTGATGGTGTGATCAGAACCCTATGTGATGTCAGACATATACTAGAGCTAAGGAAGAACTTGGTCTCATTAGGCATACTGGATGGTATTGGTTATGGTTACAAATCAGTGAGTGGACTGATGAAGGTCAGCAAGGGAGCTCTGACGGTAATGAAAGGACAAAAGCTAACAGGGAATATCTACAAGTTGGTAGGAACTATGGTTGCAAGTGGAGTTGCCGCGGTTGAATCTGAATAAGACAGTACAATCTTGTGACATATGCGGCTAGGGAATATGAGCGAACGTAGGATGATAGAAATTCACAAAAGAGATTCGTTGAAGGGCATCAAAACATGCAAACTTGAATTCTTTAAATTATGTGTTCTTGGAAAACAGAGCAAGGTGCAATTCAAGACGACAACTCACAAGACGGAAGGAATTCTGGACTACATACATACGGATCTCTAGGGACTGACCAATGTAGCATCACGTGGAGGACACATGTATTTTGTAAATTTTATTGATGACTACTCACGAAAGGTCTGGATATACTTCATGTGTCACAAATCTGAAACTTTTTCGAAGTTTAAGTCATGGAAAACTGAAGTGGAGAATTAGACCGAGAGGAAGATAAAATGTCTTAGATTAGATAATGAGACCGAGTACACGGATTCAAAGTTTCAAAAATTTGTGAGCAGCATGGGATTATCAGACATTTCTCGGTTCACAGGACACCACAACAGAATGATGTAGAAGAAAGATCGAACATGACAATCATTGAGAAGGCAAGATGTCTCAGATTGAATGCAGGGATAGAAAAGAGTTTTGGGGCGAAAGTGGTTAGCATGACATGTTATATTATTAATAGATCACCAAGGGCAACACTAGTAGGTAAAGTATCAGAGGAAGTATGGACAGGGAATCTAGTAGATTACTCTCATGTTCGAGTTTTTGGATGTCCAACTTATATGCACATATCTAGTGAGGAAAGATCAAAGCTGGATGCGAAGTCGAAGCAGTGTATTTTTCTAGGGTATCAGAAAGGAATTAAATGCTTCAAGCTTTGGGATTCTAAGGCAAACAAAGTGGTGATCAGCAGAGAAGTGGTGTTTGACGAGAATGTCATGTTACATAGTACTCAGGGGGATAGAAAAGAAACACCACATAGCAACAAGGAGAAGGACGTTGTCCAGGTGGAGCTAGAGACTCATGACTCTGATGATGATAGCTTAGGGCATATGGAACATCGCACTATGGCTGGAGGCAAGACGAAATGGGTCATAAAGCCACTCATCATATATAGTTTTGAGGACTTGGTGTCTTATGTACTCATCACTAGTAGCGGAGATTCTACATCTTTTCAGGAGGTAGTTCACAACTCTGAGAAGGACAAGTGGATGAGTGCTATGATGGAGGAGATGAAGTTGTTACATAAGAATCAAACGTGGAATCTAGTGAAACTTCCTGAGGGAAAATGAGTTATAGGGTACAAGTGAATATTCAAGAAAAATGAAGTTTTATGGCTTACAGGGTTGGTCAAAGAATTGGGCGTTCAGCAAGGTAGAGTCAAATTGTTGTGCGATAGTCAGAATACTATTTATTTGATGAAGAATCAGGTGTATAATGCGAGAACTAAGCATATTGATGTGAGATTTCACATGATCAGAAAGCTAATTGCTTTCAAAAAAAATCAACTTGAGAAGGTTCACTCTGCAGACAATGCTACAGACATGTTGACAAAGTCAGTGACCGCAGAAAAGTTCAAGCATTGCTTGAGCTTGATCCATATCTCGAGATGCTAGAGGAAGAAACTCTACCCAGAGATCCAAGTGGAGTTTTGCTCAGATGCTCGTGTTCTTTGAAGGGGTGAATATTCACCAAGGTGGAGATTGTCGACGGGTGACTCATATATAAGTGAAGGTCAATGCGAGGATGTCACAGATGAAAAGGGGATTGACACAGTCGTGCCCAGGAGGCACGATCGTGCCTAAAAATAGCAGAAAAATTATGTTATAATTTTTTCATAACAGAATTCTTTTATTTTGTTTCGGGTCTGTTTTGACATGATAAAATTTGGACACTATTTATAGGGATCATTATAAGCCTATTGTATGAAGATTTTAAATGTAGAGAGAATTCTAATAAAGCTTCAACCGTTTTCATAGAGTAGGCACGCCGCCAAACCACGGTAATTCTTTTTTCCTTCTTCTTCTTCTTCTTTCTTATGCTTCCTCTTTTCGTGTTTGTTCTTTCTTGTGCGTCTTTATCTCGTTGCTTCGTGTGATCTCTTTCTTTCTTCCTCTTCTTCCGCGTTAGATGTTGAGAGGTGTTGCACCTATCTTGCGCAACAATCTCAAACTGGATTATATATATATATATAGAGAGAGAGAGAGGTTTGATATCCCCCACACCTTATTCCGCACACCACGTGCACACTCAAAAAAAAATTTTGATTACTTTTTTGCGTGCTTAATACGATAATTCAAACCC
>JBBUKS010044914.1:0-10402 GCA_038050645.1 Hedychium gardnerianum | reverse complement strand
CATTAATTACTACTACTAACTATGATGGCAGCACTACATTACAATTCCGGGATTATCAAGCGGCATCATCATCCAGAATACCTGATTACAATGACAAAGATGATGAAACAGATGAGGAACAACATATTGTTGCAGTTATCATCATTGATGACCAGGAAGATGATTACCCTGTGTTAGCAGCTGTGGAAAACACTTTTTTCCAGAAAACATGGTGGGAGAATGATGACAAAATCACAGATGATGATGATGATGACATCGATGAACTTGCTGAAGCATTTACTCGAAGACTTCAGCTTTCAGATGAAAGTTATGATGGTGACCTAGAGTCTGAACCAAGAAGCTATTATGAGATTAATCATCTTGACGATGATTATCCAGAGTTACTGAATGCAGAACAGATTCTATCAACTAATGAATCTGCTATCAGCAACTACAGAATTCCCCAAGACCAGGAGATGACAGTTCCGGGCTACGCTCCAGCCGGAAGCTCCAGGGGATGGGCAACCAATATAGATGATGCAATGCTACAACAAAAGAAGCCCAAGAAGTGGGACAATAGCTCTGAATGGTTCCAGCTACCATCAGCAAATGCGCGCCAGGGATCAATCTTCATTATGCCATATGACTTTGACGTCAAGGTCTTTGAAAGGTGGGAAA
This sequence comes from Hedychium gardnerianum, assembly GCA_038050645.1. Lineage (NCBI taxonomy): Eukaryota > Viridiplantae > Streptophyta > Magnoliopsida > Zingiberales > Zingiberaceae > Hedychium > Hedychium gardnerianum. The sequence goes on along the minus strand of JBBUKS010044914.1, from coordinate 9,745 downwards.
GTTCTGTATTAGTACATTTAGCTGACAAAAACTTTGACAATGCAGAAGATAAAGTTATCTATATTGAAAATCTGCTTGGAGAGTCAGAGAAGAAAGCCTTCATGACATGGCGAATGAAGTACCAGGAGGAATATGAAGCCCTGAAGGCGGCTGCGCTAGGAGGAAATGGAACGCAGAATATCCTAAATCAAATTAGGATGGTATTCTTTTTGGAAAATCCCAAGACAGGCACAACAGATGAACAAGATTCAGCATACAAAACCATCAAAAGTCTAGTATGCAATGAAATGACAGATAAGGCTGTCTATCGATATATGAATGATTATTTTCATCTTGCATCTAAAAGTGGCAGGATGTGGGCTAATGAAGAACTCTCAACTGAATTCTTCACAAAGCTTCCAAGGCATTTAGGCGACAAGGTTGAGAAGGCTTTTAGAGAGAGACACCCTACAAACACTATAGGGGTGACTGCAAGAATAGCCTTCACAAGAAACTATCTGAAAGATATGTGCCAAGAAGCCTTGTTTCAAAGCCAGTTGAAGAAGATGAACTTCTGTGGCAATACACCTGTGCATGGGGTGTATGGGAAGAAGAAAGATGGAGCTTATCGCAAATTTGGAGCTCGAAAGAATACATCTGACAAGGGGAAGCCACACAAATCCCATGTAAGAATAGGCAAACAAAAGCACCTGAACCTGCGAAAGAAAGACTGCAAGTGCTTTGCTTGCGGTGAGGTTGGGCACTATGCATCGGAGTGCACTAACCCTAAGAAGTTCATGCATCGGGTTGCTATCCTAGAGTCCTTAGATCTTGGAGAAGGACTTGAAGTAGTATCAGTCGGAATGGATGAATCAGACATTTCTGATATATACTCTATTTCTGAAAACGAGGACAACCACTGCATTACAGAGGAATGGGATGTCCTAATGCTACAATATAAAGGCGAAGGAACTCCATTATATGTAAAGCGGTCTCATCCTCTGGCCTTTTTGCCACAAAGGAAAACTCCAGGAGCTGCAGGATATGATTTAATGGCCTGTGAAGGTAGTATTATACCTCCATATTCTAATGCAATCATTAATACAGGCGTATGCATACAGCTTCCTCCAGGAACCTATGGAAGAATAGCTCCAAGGTCCAGCCTAGCAATGAAGAGGATATTTGTTAATGGAGGAGTTATAGACGGAGATTACCGCGGAGAAGTACAGGTCATGTTATTCAACTTCTCCTATGAAAATATCCATATTGGTATTGGTGACAGTATAGCACAATTAATAATTGAGCAAATACAATGTCCTGAAGTTATAGAACTGTCAGAACTTGACAGTACCACAAGAGGTGCTCAAGGGTTCGGATCAACCAGTAAGTTGAAGGAAATAGTAGAAGAGGACTCTCATGAGGAAGAATACTTGCCCAGGTATAAAACTCTACAACAAAAGGCTAATCAAGCTAACATATTTTATTCAGAAAGGTCTCTTCAGGAGAATACATCTAGAGATGATGAGGCAAGTTGCTACTCAGTCCTTATGCTACGAGAAGAAGTTGAAGCATCAAAGCCTACCGAATATTACCTTGGTGAACCAGGCTGGAGAACTCAAATGAAAGTCTCAGAAGCAGAATTCCATTGCTCACACGAATGGAGTTATACAATGGAAGAACCAACTCTTTGCAGAGACTGTCACTTTGAAGCACGGAAGGACAATCGTATGGATTGTACGAAATGCAAGCTAACTATATGTGCTCTATGTTCTTACCATTGCTTCAAGATGCAGATTCCAAGAAAGCAAGTCCCTACCATCAGGAAGCATGACTGGAGGGAACTGGCTGAGCGTCAGAGTGACCTACTAAGAAAATTCAGCCAGAGGGAAAAAGAGTTGGAGCAGGAGGTTGAAACATTAAAGCAAGAGGTTAGTACGCTAACAGCAAATCTTGCTAATGCCTCTATTATCCAGGAGACTCCGGAAGAAGAAGAGGAGGCAAACCTCATCTTAAGACAAGAAAACGGTCTCCTAGAATTATTAACTCAGAATCAACAAAGGGATATATTGGCCCTACAACAAGAAGTGGAACTTCTCAAAAGGCTGCAAGCGATTGATAAAAAGGAGTTAGAAGAACTGAGGAGTAGAATATCTCCAGTACTTCATCTGGATGAATTCTGTGTTACATCAGTACAGCCCAACAATAATCTTCTCAACCTGAAGGTAACACTAGAAATAGAGGGCAAGAAATTAAATCTTAATGCGATTCTTGATACTGGTGCAGCAATATGCGTATGCAACGGCGAGGTAGTATCTGCAGAATACAGATAGGGTTGAAGCGCTCTTGATAGGGTTGAAGCGCCCACTGGCGTAAGCACAGACCTTTTCTAAGGATCTTGGTTCAACTTTGCTGAGTTTCCACTTGCAGATGCCGCCCCATCCTTCCATGCAACCGTCAGTTTCAATCAGTATAATTGCATTGGATGGTGGAACATCTAGTTCGGGAAGATTCTTCACCCTTTCTTTAATCTGGTGAACTATCTTCAGGTCTTGCTGGTTTAGGCGTCTTTCTCCTTTGCCGGATGTCTTGGAGTACAAAGGGCCTAATGTTTTCCCCAGGTTGGGAATGTAGGCTCGGGCGTAGTTGAGGATGCCAAGCCACCTTCGTAGAGATTTTAGCTCCGTCAAGCTTTCTTCTTTAGTTTCTAGAATTTTCTTGATAATATGCGGTTGGAGCTTTACTTTTGAATCCCCAATTGTAGCGCCAAGGAAGTCAACTTGTTTGACTCCGATCTTCATCTTGGTTGGGCTAAGGACCAGCCCATTCTTTTCACAAATACTGATGAAATTTCTTAGATGAGCTTGATGTGCTTCCTTACTGTCAGAGAAAATAAGAATGTCATCAATATAAACAGCTATATATTCCTCTGTACCTCGGAAGCAGTTGTCCATCTTCCTCTGGAATACTGCTGGCGCATTCTTTAGTCTGAATGGCATTACAAGCCATTCATATAAGCCTTCTATTGCCCAGAAAGCAGTCCATGGTATAGATTCCTCTGCCATAGCAACCTGATGGAATCCACTTTTTAAGTCAAACTTAGAGTAGATCTTAGAATGACTTATCTTGGCAATGATTGTGTTGATCCCTGGAAGGGAATACTGGTCCTTCTCAGTATTATCGTTCAGCCTTTTGTAATTGAACACTAAACGCTCCTTCCCTTTCTTTTCTTCACCCGTGATAGGATCAATCTCCGTACCGGAATTTACCATGATAGCAGTAGTACGGTGTTTGCTGTTAGATTGCCTAATAACTTTCATCTCAAGTAATTTCTGAACATGCTTGGCCATTGTTTCTTTGAGCGCTGGGGTCACGTGCTTCAAAGGTCTGTCTTCAATAGTGAGATCCGGATTTTTTATCTCAAGTCTGCACTTAATTTGATTTGATTGCCAGTGCTTTAGTGGCTCTTCACCAATATAACCCAGTCGCTTTAATCTTTCCATCTCTGATGGAGGTATGTATGCTTCATTAATAAATCCTTGCCTGGGAACTGCTGCACAAATATCATAGTATTCAGATAATTCAATATCCAGCTCTTCAATAAAGCATACCTCATGAGGCTTTGGAGAGGTATTGACGGTAGTGACTAATTTATAAAATGTCACTTCTCCCTTCTCAATTCGTAAGCCTCCTTCCATAGCTTTGATGAAATTCATCCCAATAATGAAGTCCAGCCCCTTATGCATAGTAGGCATAATATACGTTCTTGGTATACGGAAGTACTGATCTCCTACCCAGAATTTTCCGTCTTTCAGAATTTCATTAACTCTGGTGGCTCCATTAACTCCTTGGATCAGGGAGTCTGTAAGGGAGGCTCTTCTGTATTCTGCAGAAACTACCTCACCGTTGCATACGCATATAGCTGCACCAGTATCAAGAATAGCATTAAGATTTAATTTCTTGCCTTCTATTTCCAGTGTTACCTTTAGGTTGAGAAGATTATTGTTGGGCTGTACTGATGTAACACAGAATTCATCCAGATGAAGTACTGGAGATATCCTACTCCTTAGTTCTTCTAACTCCTTTTTATCAATTGCTTGTAGCCTTTTGAGGAGTTCCACTTCTTGTTGTAAGGCTAATATATCTCTTTGTTGATTCTGAGTTAATAACTCTAGGAGACCATTTTCTTGTCTTAGGAGGAGATTTGCATCCTCTTCATCCTCTGGAGTCTCCTGGACAATAGAGGCATTAGCAAGATTTGCTGTTAGTATACTAACCTCTTGCTTTAATGTTTCCACTTCCTGTTCCAACTCTTTTTCCCTCTGGCTGAATTTTCTGAGTAGGTCGCTTTGACGCTCAGCCAGTTCCCTCCAGTCATGCTTCCTGATGGTAGGGACTTGCTTTCTTGGGATCTGCATCTTGAAGCAATGGTAAGAACATAGAGCACATATAGTTAGCTTGCATTTTGTGCAATCCATACGATTGTTCTTTAGTGCTTCAAAGTGACAATCTCTGCAAATAGTTGGTTCTTCCATTGTATAAATCCATTCGTGTGTGCAATTGAATTCTGCTTCAGAGACCTTCATTTGGGTTCTCCAGCCTGGTTCACCAAGGTAATACTCGGTAGTCTTTGATGCTTCACCTACTTCTTGTAGCATAAGGACTGAGTAACAACTTGCCTCATCAACCCTAGACGTTCCTTCCTCCTGAAGAGATCTTTCTGAATAGAATATGTTAGCTTCATTAGCCTTTTGTTGTAGAGTTTTATACCTGGGCAAGTGTTCCTCCTCATGAGAGTCCTTTTCTATTTCTTTCAGCTTACTGGTTGATCCGAACCCTTGGGCACCCCTTGTGGTATTGTTAAGTTCTGACAGTTCTATGACTTCAGGATATTGTATTTGCTCAATTATTAATTGTGCAATACTGTCACCAATACCAATATGAATATTTTCATAGGAGAAGTTGAATAACATGACCTGTACTTCTCCGCGGTAATCCCCGTCTATAACTCCACCATTAACAAAGAGCCTTTTCATTGCTAAACTTGACCTTGGAGCTATTCGTCCATAGGTTCCTGGAGGAAGCTGTATGCATACGCCTGTATTAATAATTGCATTAGAATATGGAGGTATAATACTACCTTCACAGGCCATTAAATCGTATCCTGCAGCTCCTGGAGTTTTTCTTTGTGGCAAAAAGGCTAGAGGATGAGACCTTTTCACATATAATGGAGTTTCTTCGTCTTTATTTTGTAGCATTAGGACATCCCATTCTTCTGTAATGAAGTGATTGTCCTCATTTTCAGAAATTGAGTATATATCAGAAATATCTGATTCGTCCATTCCGACTGATACTACCTCAAGTCCTTCTCCAAGATCTAAGGACTCTAAGATAGCAACCCGATGCATGAACTTCTTAGGGTTAGTGCACTCAGATGCATAGTGCCCAACCTCACCGCAAGCAAAGCACTTGCAGTCTTTCTTTCGCAGGTTCAGGTGCTTCTGTTTGCCTATTCTTACATGGGATTTGTGTGGCTTCCCCTTGTAAGATGTATTTTTCCGAGCCCCAAATTTGCGATAGGATCCATCTTTCTTCTTCCCATACACCCCATGCACAGGTGTATTGCTACAGAAGTTCATCTTTTTCAGCTGGCTTTGAAACAAGGCTTCTTGGCACATATCTTTAAGATAGTTTCTTGTGAAAGCTATCCTTGCAGTCACCCCTATAGTGTTTGTAGGGTGTCTTTCTTTGAAAGCCTTTTCAACTTTGTCGCCTAAATGCCTTGGAAGCTTTGTAAAGAATTCCGTTGAGAGTTCTTCGTTTGCCCACATCCTGCCACTTTTAGATGCAAGATGAAAATAATCATTCATATATCTATAGACAGCCTTATCTGTCATTTCATTGCATACTAGACTTTTGATAGTTTTGTATGCAGAGTCTTGTTCATCTGTTGTGCCTGTCTTGGGATTTTCCAAGAAGAATACCATCCTAATTTGATTTAGGATATTCTGCGTTCCATTTCCTCCTAACGCAGCCGCCTTCAGGGCTTCATACTCCCCTTGGTACTTCATTCGCCATGTCATGAAGGTTTTCTTTTCTGACTCTCCAAGCAGGTTTTCAACATAGATAACCTTATCTTCTGCATTGTCAAAGTTTTTGTCAGCTAAATGTACTAATACAGAACTTTCCCACCTTTCGAAGACTTTGACGTCGAAGTCATATGGCATAACAAAGATTGATCCTTGGCGAGCATTTGCTGACGGTAGCTGGAACCATTCAGAGCTATTGTCCCACTTCTTGGGCTTCTTTTGCTGTAACATTGCATCATCAATATTGGTTGCCCATCCTTTGGAACTTCCGGCTGGAGCATAGCCCGGAACTGTCATTTCCTGGTCTTGGGGAACTCTGTAATTGCTAATAGCAGATTCATTGGTTGATAAAATCTGTTCTGCATTTAGTAATTCTGGATAATCATCGTCAAGATGATTAATCTCATAATAGCTTCTTGGTTCAGACTCTAGGTCGCCATCATAATCTTCATCTGACAGCTGAAGTCTTTGAGTAAATGCTTCAGCAATTTTATTGATGTCATCATCTTCATCATCTGTGTCCTCCCACCATGTTTTCTGGAAAAAATTGTTTTCCACAGCTGCTAACATAGGGTAATCATCTTCCTGATCATCAATGATGATAACTGCAACAATATGGTGCTCGTCGTCTGTTTCATCATCTTGGTCATTGTAAGCAGGTACTCTGGATGATGATGCCGCTTGATAATCCCGGAATTGTAATGTGGTGCTGCCATCATAGTTAGTAGTAGTAATTAATGAAGATGGGAGCATAGGGATAATAACCGTAGTGGGCAGTAAGTTCCATCTGCTATTCTGGAACTGTCGTGATGAATGTTTGGTAGCATCTATAGCCTTGATCCCCTTGGAACGGAGGTATTCAGCAACTTTGTTGATCTGGAATGCAAATCCAACATTAGGTGTGTTGGATAGTCTTGAAGTGATGCTCCTTGTTATCAGTAGGTTGGCTTCTGATCCAGCCCAGGAGTCATAACCCCTAGTTTGGATGGAAATTTGTATATGCCGGTAGAAGTCTCTAATAGTTAGCATGATGTCTGGCATAATGTAAATGATCTGGTTGCCCTCAGCAAGGTCAACCTCCATTGCGGCGATGATACTCCGATCATCAGCATTCCAGCGTGTATCTCTGAAAACTATTAACGCCATGGTTCCTGCAAATCTTCGATGAAGTATTTGGAACCTTACCTGGAGTATTCCCAGATGGATATATTCTAGGTCAGCTTGAACAAGATGTTCAAAAGATTCTTCAGTTATGAAGGCGCGATCTTGTTGATTTGTACCAGTCACCAACATGCGCTCTTCAGATCGGTAATGGTATACCCGATGATGGATGCTATCACGGCGCGTCATGTATAATACCTCTGCAGGTACCGTTCTTGCGCGTTCTTGCATGGATCGCCGTAGCTCTGTTTCAGGATTCATTAGCAGGGCCAGGGTGTGCTCCCTGGGTTGTAGTCCTACTATTGTTCTGCCGATGTTTACTATGCTTCGGCCAACTCTCTGTGCTTCATATCTTGCACGGGCTGCCCTTCGGTAGTCTCTTATTTGGTCTTCTACTAAGGGCACTCCTGGTCGCCTATCAACAGCTTCAGTATTGGTGATAGACGGAAGATGTGTTCTTGACATTATTTGATTTCTTTCAGTAGATCAAAGGGACTTTTGAAAACTTTGATCTTCCCTTTATCTCGGTACTGTATGCCTTGTGGACTTAAATGGACCTTCTCCAGTTGTTCTGTAAGCCGAGCTATGTCAGGACTTCGGCTTTTGTCCACAGTTTCCTGTAAGTGTGCAACTTCCAATCTTAGTTGTAATACAGTATGTAGGATAGTATTGAGTTGCCTGGATATGGTAGACAGGTTGATGGTAGAGTCTTTTTCTGTGAAGCCAATGCCTGGGTCTGGCCAACCTTTGGAAGTAGAAACGACTGCTTCTTCGTAGGCCTTTGAGTTCATCCAAGGATAGTTCCCCTTAGATGATGAATTAGTTCTTCCACTTTGTCTACCTTCTTTGTTAACTCTTCAGTTAACGCTTCAGTTTGTCTCTTAATAAACTCCGTGTTGGTATCAGAGCTGAGTTATTTTGCGATGCCTATGATGGGGTAAAACCCTTAAGGGTCTTATTAGGCTCTGCATCCTTTACAGGTTTGAAATCTAACCCTGATAAGTCGAATATCTGTTGTTTTATCTTTTTTATGCTATCAAGGAAAGCTGGCATAGCTTGTGATTGAAAAATGTGTCAATAACCAAAATGGAGCTGGGAAGGCAGAGGAGTCGTTGCCAAAGGTCATTTAAGCCCAGGAGAGGCGTTCAGACCGTGTCAGACTCGGAGATCTTCTAATATCCTCTTGAGGTATTGAAGCTTGCGTGAAGTAATTCACAAGTTATGATCAGTTATACTTGAGAAACATAAATAAAAGATATATACAAGAGGTAGTAAGACGTAAAGGAAGAAGGAAAAGCCTGAAAGGTATGTACCCTATGAAGGACCCTTATTTCACAAAACTCTTATTGTAGTTTATGAACTCAGATCTCCAAGAATTTGAAAATCAGTTTCTTTTGTGGAAAAATTCGTGGCAAAAAAGAAAGAATCTAGATTACTTGAATCTAGACTCATCAGTTGAAGCTGATATTACACATAATTTGAAGATCACAGCGTACCGAGTAGATCTCGGAAACAAAGCCTTGTTTGCTTTGTGTAAACAAAATTGTCTTCATACTTTGGCTTTGAGAACTAAACTGCAGGAGCAGGAATTACAGCTTCAGGAGATTTCAAAGCTTTCAAGTATTGTTAAACAACAACGCAGTGACTTGAAGTTATTATTAGTCAAGCAAGATAAGTTGCAGGAAGAGATCTCTCTTCTTAGGCAAGATTATTTAAAGAGAAGACCTCTCTCCAAGAAAGACGTTGAAGAACTTGTAGCTGAGATAAGCAAACAACCTCAGTTCATCAAAAGGCAAACCGAAACGTTAACAGAAGAGTTAACAAGAAAAGTTGACAAGGTGGAAGAACTGATTCATCAGCTAAGGAAGACCATCCTTGGATGAACTCAGAAGAATACAAAGAAGCAATTACTTCCACTACACAAGGTTGGCCAGATAACGGTATAGGCTTCACAGAGAAGGATTCTTCAGTAAGCTTATCAACCCTCTCCAGGCAACTTAACACCATACTCTATACTGTTTTACAACTACGTATAGAAGTATCTAACTTGCAGAAGGAACTAAGTAAAAGGCCAGAGCGCAATCCTGATATTACAAAGCTTTCTGAACAACTAGACAAGGTTCATCTTAGTTCTAAAGGAACTTCCTTTCAAGAAGGCAAAGGAAAGATAAAGGTATTTAAAAACCCTTTCGACCTTCTTAAAGAGATAAAATGACTTCCAGGAGGGCTCATCTTCCTTCAATCGCCGGCACTGAAGTTACCAATACCTCTCGACAACCTGGTGATCCTTTGGTGGAAGATCAAATCAGGGATTATAGACGCACAGCACGAACCAGATATGAAGCCCAGAGAGTTGGTAGGAACATTGCCAACATTGGAAGAACCATAATAGGAAGACAACCTAGGGAACACACCCTAGCCTTGCTCATGGACCCGGAGGTTGAATTAAGGCGCTCCATGCAAGAACGAGCAAGAACTGTACCTGCTGAGGTACTATATATGACCAGAAGAGATAATAT
>JBBUKS010044903.1:0-10402 GCA_038050645.1 Hedychium gardnerianum | reverse complement strand
TTTAGCTCTATATACGACTAGAGAAATTTCTAAAATTTTCCATAAACCTCTTTACTCAATTAACACTTATTAATTATCATGATTATCATATTTAACAGGTCCACATAGCTAGATCGCTCAACCCTATTGCTCAAACATGCAGCCAGGTCGTCGGTCGCATGATCATTCGACCTGATCACACTATGCAAAGAGTTTTTTTAAAAATAAAAATAATATTTTAAATATTTTTTAATAAAAAAGATATTATATATATATATATATATATATATCCTTTGATAATTTTCAAAATTCAAATACGCCAAAATGCTAATAGCTATATGTAATTTAAAGGAATTTTTATTTTTACCAAAACACTGATTAAAACAAATCTTGCTATCGAGAGAGACTACTTTGCAAATTTATGATTAAAAGAGAGTTAGGAGGAATAAATATTTTGAGTTACTTCAGTTTTGCACTGAAGCCCTATGTAAAGTAACCATGTAAGCAATTTCCAAAGCCCAATACTCCAAACTGAAGTAAAACAAGACCAGTGCATTAAATCTAAATCCTTCCAGTTTCATAAATCTAATTCTACTAAAAAATTCGTCATCAGTTTCATAACTCATATTCTCGAATATTCAGATTTGAAACACAGTCAGATAGTTTATTCTTACCACAATAAGATTTGAAAAGAATCTATCAACCATGCATCAACGTGGAAAAAATCTATTTAAAACATTGGCGGCGGCCAGGTGGCATCAACTCTCCAAGCAAACGTCCCAAAATTCGCCGTCGGAAAATTCGATTGTGTATCCCAACGATAGTGCCGGCGACTGTGTCTGCATTCCCTGTTCGACGTTCTGATCCGACAGTGGCGGGAGCGACGTCAAGAGCAGGCCTTCCTCGTTTAATTCCGTTGCGTTTTCTAACGGTAGCGCCGGCGACTGCCTCTCCTGTTCAACATTCTGATCGGGCAATGGCGGGAGCGACGTCATGGGTTGGCCTTCCTCGTTACATTCGGTTGTGTTTTCCTTTGGCAGCGCCGGCGGCTGGGGCTGCCTCCCCTGTTCAACATTCTGATTGGACAATGGCGGTAGGGACGTCAAGGGTTGGCCTTCCTCGTTAAATTCGGTTGTGTTTTCCGTTGGTAGCGCTGGCGGCTGTGGCTGACTCCTCTGTTCGACATTCTGAGTCGACTGCCGCAGGAGCGGCAACAAGAGTCGGCGGCCTTCCTCGATAAATTCGGTGGGGTTTTCTAACGGTAGTGCCGGCGTCTGTGGTTGCATCTTCTGTCCTACATTCTGATTCGACTGCTGCAGGAGCGACGCTGAGAGCTGGTTTTCCTCAGTAAATTCCGTTGCGTCTCCCGACGGCAGCGCGGGGGGCTGTGTCTGCCTCCCCTGTTCATCATTCTGATCCAACAGTTCCAGGAGCGACGCCATGCGCCGGCGGTCATTCTCGTTAGATTCAGTTGTGTTTCCCTGCATCCCCTGTTCAACATTCTGATTCGACAATGACATGAACGACATCCAGAATTGGCTGTTGGACTTTGCCTCCTCTGCCATGACCGGGAGAAGAGGAGGAGGAGCAATTGCCATCGTCACAGGATAAACGACACCGAGTGGTTGCGGCAGATGAGTGGGGACGACGGGATAATTGGGATAGCCGACGGGAAGCTGATACGGCGGCGGCGGAGGCTGTTGCGGTAATGAAGAAGTCTGACTCTTATGTCTTTTAAGTTGTGGTTGGTAGAGGTCAGATTGTCCGGCGGCGGCTTGTTGCACCTCCGGAGGGTAGACGTTGAGGCCGGCCTTCTGGCATCGATCGACGTAGTAAAACCAGTAGTGCCTGACTTCGTTCTCCGATCTGCCCTCCATCTGCATGCGCCATAACAACAAATCAATAACTAAAAGAGGGAAAACAAAAAACAGATCGATCGATGGAAATTAACAATGAGGATCGATCGACGTACTTCGGCGGCGATGCGAGACCACTTGTTGCCTAGCGCCGCATGGAGGCGGCAGAGGTGGAGCTCCTCGTCGCGAGAGAAGGCGACGCCTTCCTTGAGGCCGGGGAGGAGGCTGTTAAGCCACCGAAAGCGGCAGCTCTGTCCGGTTCGCGCCAGCCCGGTGCTCTTCGGCACCGTGTCCCACTTCCCCACGCCGTGAACCCTGACGTGCGCCGCCAGCACAGCGTCCTCCTCCGCCGTCCACGACCTTCTCTTCCTAGTTTTCTGCGGCCGCGCTCCTTCCCCGCCTCCTTCAGCCGGAGACGTGCGCGGTACTTGCCCACCGTGTGCTCCTCCCTCCGACTCCATCGAGTGTGGATTGGTACGTAGTTCGTATACGATGGTGGCAATCGTATACGAGTATAGGAAGACAGAGGAGTAGGTATAGGGTTTGTATTTATAAAAGACTAACATAATAAAAGTTGTTGAGAAATATTCGGCAAACGGAAATCTAACTACTTTTTGATAAATAATATCTCGCGTATTAATCGGTATGTATTGTTACTGGAATTGTTGATTGGAGAAAATAATTGGACTTAAAAGGTAAATTTATATGGCTAGCTACGAACAAAGTTTAGCTTTAATTTATGTTTATAAATAAAACTAAATTAAATTAGAATAAAATTACTTCGAAACGGGGTGAATCTTGAAGATAATTTTTTAAATCTATTGACTCGACAAAAGAATATTAGAAAATAGGAAAACAAACTTGTCATTTTGAAAAAAAGGAGATGACAGGTTGAAAACTAATATTAATCAAAATTATCTCAAAATAACTAAATAGATCCAATACTTTAACTTATAAAAATATAAATATGCTAAAATATTCAAAAACTAAAATTATTAAAAATAATAATAAAGATATTTGGAGTCTCTAAAAAAAATCTTAAATGATATTTTATAAACTCGAAATCAGCCCGTTATGAATTTTATCCAGTAACAAATATAAATTTTCGAACAAGTTTCAATTAACACCAAATCGCTCAGTTTGATATTCAAATTTAAAATTATAACCTCAAACAATTTACTCTATCATTTCCATATTATTATCTATCTTCAGAAGTTCAAGTATCTTACATATATATATAACAAAAATTATGTCAAACTAAGCAAATATAGATAGTGTCTAACATAACATAAGTGTTATCTAGCTATGTCTGGCTCACATTCATGGCCTAAACTACTAACTATTTTTAAAAAAATAAAAATGAAAAATATAAAAGTAAACAAATATATATATATATATATATATATAATTTTGATAGCCTACACATTTTATCCTGCACAATCATGTACACTTACTGAGGTAGCATAATCCCGATCACTGATCATATCACATATATTTTGATCAATAATGTGCAGGTGACCACCTCAACAGGTATTCATGATTATACAGGATAAAATATACAAATTAACATAACTCTCTATATATAATTTCGATCTAGTTACATGTACATTATCATTTTAACACGCTACAAATAATATATAATACAATGTGAATATTATATCTCGTTTACATGTATTTTACATTTCAAAACTCGAGTTTAGTTAATGTAGTTTTATTTACTTTATATCTATCTTTTTCTTTTTTAGTGGACATAAGATATTTAGGTTTTTGACTTAACTAATTTTAAAATTATCAATTTAATCTCAAAAAAAAGTTTATCGACCATTAAAATAAATCAAAAAAGCACACGCGAAAGTCTATTTAAGCAATTAATATTTTTAAAATTATCGTCTCACTACAAAAAATCTCTATAACAAATTATAATTAAATTTCAATGTTTAAATATTTAATTAATTATTTAAAAAATCTAATCTCTGTCCCATTGTCCCCGGAGGCGAATGTGCACAATACTTAAATCTTGTGCATAATTCCAATCATTCATTAAAATAACATTTTTTTTTAAAAAAAAACCTTATTACTTGCATTATTGTACATATGAGAATTATTAGTACATAGTAAATAATAATAATTAAAATAAGATCCATAAATGTAGTTTTTTTAAACAAATCTAATATTTAACTCTTTAAAGTTTTCTAAATTATCAAAAAAAAACTTATTTAAAATTTGGGTTTATTTATCTCACTGTTATCATTAAAACAATAAGTTTTAGCGATGAAATTAATAATGAAAATAAATATCCATTATAATATTATAATAGAAAAAAAAATTGTCACTATATTCTATTGCTATAACAATAAATATTTATTTTCATCGTTAATTTCATAACTAATTTTTTTTTTAATGATAACAGTGAGATAAATAAACTCAAATTTTACCTAAGTTTTTTTTGATAATTTAGACAACTTTAAGGAGTTAAATATTAGATTTGTTAAAAAAACTACATTTGTGGATCTTATTTTAATTATTATTATTTACTATGTACTAATAATTCTCATATGCACAATAATGCAAGTAATAAGGTCTTAAAAAAAATTGTTTTAATGAATGATTGGAAATATGCACAAGATTTCAAGTATCCTGCACCTTCGCCCCGGGACAATGGTTAGAGATTAGATTTTTTAAGTTAATTAGATATTTAAGGGTTAAATATCGATTACGATGTATTATAGAGATTTTTTTTCAATGGGACGATAGTCATAAGAACGTTGGATGCTTGGATGAGCCTTCGTGAACGCTTTCCGATTTATCTTGGTGACCGATGAGAAACTTTCGTATGACTGAATCGATTACCTCTCAAATTAATCGATTTGAAACGACGGAATAGAGACGGAAAAATATTTTGTCGCTAATATAGTAACGACATTTAATATTCATCGCTATAGCGACGGATATTAAATTTTGTCGCTATATTAGCAACGGAAACTTAATTTCCGTCATAAATTAGCGACGAAAACTATTTTCCGTTGCTAGTTTTAGGATTAAAATAGGGCTCAACTCCTGATCCCCCCATCTCCTCCCCGATCTCGTGATTTTCAGAGGCGTCATCTCAGATCTCAGATCTCCGACGTCTCCTCTCTGATCTCCGGCATCTCCTCTCTGATCTCCGGCATCCTCTCTTTTTCAATCTCAATATGCTCATCTCCCCTCTCCTCTCTATTTTTTTGCCACTGCGGCCTTGGCTAGTCAGGAACTTGCGGTCGTGGCCTTGGATCAATCGAGAGCTCGCGATCAATAGCAAGCTTGGTCGGCCATGAGCTCGCGGTAGGCTCAACTGGCCGGCTACGAGTTTGGCCGATCGTGAGCTCGCGGACGACAACAAGCATGATCAGCCATGAGCTTGCGGCCGGTAGGATTGATTCCAATTTAATCAACGTCAAGTAACACAACTAAGTATTTGATTCTACAGTTCCAAATGATCTAATTGCAAGTCTACATCTCATATCTATGTTATTTTTTTTCCAAGTTAATCACTATATCATCTTATATAAGGCTAGATAACTAGAGTTAAAATTGTTTGAACGCATGCACATGAATAAAATTGGGAGTTAGATATGATGATAATGATCCTATATTGAATTACATGTAATGATTTTCTTTTAGATTGTTTGAAATTAAATGAGAACCAATATTTTAGCATACCTAAGACTACAAAGAAATATGAAAAGAATAAATAGGGAGCTCGCGGTAGCGAGCTTGGTCGTCCATGAGTTGGCGACAGCTTGACAGAATTTAAATTATTTAGGGTTGTGTATTAGGTTATGTTTAGTTTTATTGCACGTATTAGATTTGAATACTTTAGGATAAACTTAATTTAAACTATGGATGCTTAGTTTTATCCTTGTTTTGTTAATGATAAAAAATTTATTCTCATTAGGATAAAATTCCATGAACAAAACTTGAATGTACAATATATTAGAAAATAAATTTTTCCAAGATGAATATTTTGCTAGAGTTGAAAAGTTTGTGAACCTGACTAAGAGTCATCCAAAATGTATGAATGATACCGAATTATATTGTCCGTGTAATTATTACAAATGTAGGAATATATAACTTTCCGTGATGAGGATACCGCGAAAGTACATATATGTAGAAATGGTTTTGTTTCAAATTACTACAACTGATACTATTACAGAGAACCTTATTTGTTCATCATATTAGAACTTCGATTGCTTCTTCATCTAGCACAACTACTCTAGGGAATCATCATCTAATGAGAATGTAATGCAATCAATGGTTTACAACGTGATGAATGCAGTTGATCATTCGAATATAAATGAAATACTTAACACCTGAAATTCAGCACTTATATGACATGTTAAAGACTAGTGAAAGAGAAGTGTGAGAAAATATTTCATCTGATCATTCCTAACTATAAGCTACTTCAAGGTTATTGAACATCAAAATAGAACATCATATCTCATAACGATGTTATGATGACATTTGTCAATTGATGCAGAGTTGCTCCCTGTAGATAACACAATGACTAATAGCTTCTACCGTATAAAGAAATTGGTCAAGGATTTAGATTTGCCGGTAAAGAAGATTGATTATTGTATAAACAACTGCATGATATTTTGAAATGAAGACAATGAACTGATTGAATGCAGAATCTGTACTCACCCTCATTATAAGCATCATAGTCACATACCAAGGAAGAAGAAGAAAAATATTGAATGAAAAGTTATGTATTACTTTCCGTTAACTGCTAGACTTCAACGTTTGTATGCATTAACCGCAACAGCTTGCCACATGAGGTGATATCATGAGCATGTGCACGAAGGAGGTATAATGTGTCATCCTTGTGACTCCCCTGCATGGAAACATCTTGATACAATATTTCTCTCCTTTGCAATGGAACCATGTAATGTGAGACTTCAACTTTCTACAGATGAATTTCAGTCATTTGGTCAGTCGGGACAACTGTGTTGAGAAGTCTTGGAGGAGTAAACTCCAAGCAAGTGTGACCGAAAGATTTTCGATCGATTGCGCACGGTCGACTAGACCAGCGAATTTTGGTAAACCTAAGTATAGGTTTGCTAACACTATTTTGTATTACTATTATTATTATTGTACTAATTTGGTGATGTAGGAAAGTCTTAGTGGATTAGGTCAATCAAACATTGAGCAGAGAAAGTCCAAACAGGTCTGGAGGACTAGATGTTTGGCAAGTGAGTTGAGGTTGTTGGTGCAGTTTGCACTAACAGTCTAATATAGGATTTTGATGTATGACAAAAGATTAAAGTTAGACTCGTGTTATCTAATCTCTTGAGCTAAGTGAGTAGGCTAATTAAACTTGACGGATCTAGAAGACTAGACACCAAGTTGAAGTCTAGTCGGGTTAGGGAGGACCAGAGATTGGCGGGAAGTCCAATTAGGTCAGAGAAGACCAAACAACTGGCAGGAAGTCTAGTCGGGTCAGAAGGATCAGACAACTGGTTGAAGTCCAGATATGAGATTCCGGCAGAAAGCCTTGGTGGGTTAAGAGAAGTCAAGAAAAGAAGTTAGTAAAGGATAAGTGAGGTAAGCTAACGGGAGGAGCGAATCCAGTGAGACCGAGTCCCAGTGGGACGTTAGGCATTGGTCCAACTTAGATCCAACATGAAACTTTAAGTTGAGACAGTGACTAGATCCAGATCATGGATAGACAAGATCTAAGTCATAATATTATTTGTTTATACATTATTTATTCTAACTTTGTGCTGCAGGTTATTTTATTTCGGACTAACAATAATTACAAGAAAAATTATCTCCAGAAGTGCCGGAGGCACTTCAGATGGATGGAGGCCCTCAGAGCCAGAGGCGCTGGAGGTGCCTCGAGTTGATGGAGGCACCTCAGTGCAGAGGCGCTGGATGCGCCTCGAATTGATGGAGGTGCCTTAGCGTATGGATAAGCAGCAGATGGATTTTCACGAGTTGCTGACACGTGACGCTTATGGAGGCGACTCAAAATGGATAAACAACATAGTTCTTGAATCAGATCAGCCTCAATGGAGGTGCCTCAGATCAATGAAGGTGACCCCATTGAGTTATAAAATAATGTTTTGAACAGTAGCTTGGTGACAACTTTAGAATGCGAATCTTTGATCATACTACTGCTCCGAGCTCTTCAACCACTATGTTATAACTCTGCTGCACCAAATTAGCGCCAAAGCCACCTTCTGCAACAAATTCTTCACCAACACCTGAGCTCTTCCTCGTACATTACTAAAGTATTGGGTGACGAATTTTTGTTTAAATTAATTATTATTCTTGCATAAGGAAAGTGTAGGAGTGTTACACTTTCCTTTCACTCTGTATTCATTTTCTCCGTCCGAAGATGCTTCAGAGGAGAAGTTTACTGGATAGCCTATCGAAAACGTCCCAAAGGGGTGTGGGCCTTAGAGTTTCGAACCAAGTAAAATCAATTGAGTCATTTTTATTGTATTTTCTTTTATATTTTTCTTACTTCCGTTGCACGCACAAGTTTCGATTGAGTTTTATAAATTCGAAAAGAAAGTTTTAAAACACGTGATTCACCCTCCTTCTCTCATCTGTACTTGATCCTACAAGTGGTATCAGAGTGAGGAAGCTTGATTTTAGTGCAACCACTAAATCAAGAGTTTTCTTTTCTTTTCAAGTTTTTTCGTTGAAATTATTAAATACTTATTTTTCCCGCATTACTAATCTCAAGATCAAGTCTTGGAAACTCTTTTTGTGATTCTTTTTTGTGCAAGAATTAAATGACCCAAATCGAAGGATACAACACCACTCACCCCCCACTCTTCATCGGGGACGATTTCTCTTATTGGAAGAAGAGGATGGAGGTCTATCTCAAGACCGATATCGAGAAATGGTTCAGCATTCGGCGATGATACACAACACCGACAGGTGACTTCAGTACTCTCCTCGAACCAGAAAGGTAGAACCCTAAAATGAAGAAGAAGGCCCAGACTGATTTCAAGGCACTAAACACTCTCCAATGTGGGTTGACAAAAGAGGAGCTCAATTGGATTGGACCCTACGAAAATTCAAAAGAACTGTGGGACAAGATGATTGAATTAAATGAAGGTACAAATGACTCCAAGGTAACCAAGAGAGACCTTCTTTTGAATAGTCTATTTAATATTAAAATGCAAGATGGAGAAACCACAAGTTAATTGCATGCGAAGATCAAGAACATTCTCAACGAACTCCACCTGATCGGCCACCAAATGGAAAACAGGGACATAATAAGGTATGCTCTAAATTCATTTTCTCAAAATGCATCATGAGCATCTATAGTAGATGCTTATAAAATTTCGAAGAATCTCTCTAAATTAAGGTTAGGTTAACTCTTCTGTGAATTAGAACTGCATGAACAGACTAACTCAAAACAAATCAAGTTTAATATATTCAAATCAATTTAATCCAAATCTTTGATATGTTCAAGTGAAAACTAATTTGAGTAAATTGCAAATTGATTAAGAATCAAATAATTCTCAAGATAAATCTAACTTGAACAATTCATAACTAACTAAAATGACTTAATTGAAAATAAAATAATAACTAAGGTGTCTTAAAAACTATTCAAATTACCCTAATAAGAAAAGTTTCAATAATAAAAACTCAACACTATTATTCTTACTAGCCAATGATTTACATGAGAATTTATGTACCTAAAAAGCAATTTCATCTCACAATACTTAGATTTAAATTTATTGTGTTTAAGTCACTTAGAATGTGTGAGATGCTAGGAAAATACAATAGATAATATTTTTTGAAAACTTAAAGTTAGTTTCAAAACATTAGTTGGGCGTGTATGTGTATATATATATATATACCCTTAAAAATTATTGACCAAGCAATGAAATGATATCATATTAAGGTCAACTAGATCCCTAAGACACATAAGTAGTTTTTCTTATAGTTAACAAGGATTCTTAAGAATATGTCAGGTTGAGGAGGAGTTTTGATTATTTCCAAAATTCTTTCAAAGAGTAAATTTGCAAAACTTTGAAAACTCCTTAAAGCAATTTTTGAAAATATTTTGCAAAGAAAAAGGTCGAACAATATTTTGAAAATCTTTGGAAACCTATGAAACTTTTACATTACTTAGTTATCCAAAATTTTCTAAGTAGTTTTCAAAAATTATTTGAAAACTCTTTCACTTATGCATATTTACTTGCTTGAAATTTATGCTTGTTCTATGAATGTTCATATTTTTGATATATACCAAAGGAGGAGGATAAGGGTTAAGATAAGAAAAATTCAAATTTTAAAATCCTTTTATTCAAAACAAACTAAAATTTAAAGTAAATATTTATTTATACATGTATGTTAATGTTTTACTTCACCAAAAAAATGAATTTTATTTTTCTAACTTTAACCATGGTTGTCATTACATCAAAAAAGGAAAGATTGTTGGTGTATTTTTCACTAATAGTCTAATTCAGGATTTTGATGTATGATAAAAGGTTAAAGTTAGACTCGTGTTATCTAATCTCTTGAGCTAAGTGTGCAGGCTAACTAAACTTGACAGATCTAGAGGA
>JBBUKS010044874.1:0-10403 GCA_038050645.1 Hedychium gardnerianum | reverse complement strand
CTCTTGGTGACTGGCTATTAGTGCTAGTCTTGCATATTCTTCAACCTCAAATTCTTCTGAGGATGAGTCGTCACATGTCGCTTTGAGGTTCCGTTGCTTGACTTTACTTGGTCTTTTCTTCTTTTCATTCTTCTTCATCTTAGGCAGTTATCCTTGATGTGTCCTTCTTCATCGTAATTGTAGCATCTTACTTTTTTTCCCCGTAGAAGCTTCTTGGCCTGTGACTTGTTAAAATTGTTAATTTTAAAAAACTTATTGAATTTCCTTACCATATAAGCTTCTTCTTCTTTGTCAGTTGAAGATTCTGAGTCTTGTTCGTCCTTCTTGGCTTTCAAGGCTAAGTTTTGATTCGAGATGTCCTTCACACATCGAGACTCATGTAATTCCAAAGTATAAAATAACTCTTCTAAGGTACATACCTCTAGGTTCTTGGATACGTAGTAGGAGTTGATGATGGATGCCCAATCTTGAGTTCTCAGAAACACGTTTAAAGCATACCTTAGCGAATCTTGATTCGATACTATTTCTCCTAAGTTGGTGAGTCTGGTGATCAGCTCCTTGATCTTTGCATGTACTTGAGCCACCTTTTCTCTTTTTTTCATTTGGAGGTTCATTAGTTGATTCTGGATCAGATCTTGTCTTGCTAGTTTGGCTTCCGAGGTCCCTTCATGGAGCTCCAAAAATTTCTCCCAAGGTTCCTTTGCCGATTTGTAAGTGTCAATCCAGTTGACTTCTTGAGGTGGTAGTACACTTAGCAGATGAAACTCTGCTTTTCCATTGGCCACAAAATTGGTCTGCTACTTCTTGCTCCAAAGGTACTCTTCATTTTCTTATCCGTTCTCATCTTTAGGAGCTTCAAAACCATATTTAATAGTAAGTAGAATATCAAAGTTAGTTTTGAAAAATACCTCCATTCGGCGTTTTCATATCGTGAATTCCCCCTCGAACTTTGGCGGGTAGATACTTGATCCGGTCATTCCTCTTAATTTTATTGCTGGATCGACGGTTAGTCCTTCCAAGCAAACCTTGCTCTGATACCACTTGTAGGATCGTGTTGGACCGGCTAGAAGGGGGTGAATAGCCTGTAATTAAAATTAAAGATTTCTCTTGCTTCTAGCTAAGCAAGGAAACACACCAGTTAATTAAAATAAATAAAATACAAAAAAGAAGAGGCACAGAAAGTTACTTGGTTACAACCTAGTTGGTCGTTAATCCAAGGCAATGAAAAGCACTAAAAGACTCCTTTGGGCGGAGTAACCTCTTACAGACGTGGAAAGCTCAGACAATTAAAAAGTAGAAGTAGGAAATGAAAAACAGAGTGTGATATATCAAAACAAGAGGACACAACCTCTATTTATAGCAAAATGATCGAGGTGACCATTTTACTGATGTGACAGTCACGGGGGTGCCTCCATTGATTGGGGGCACCTCCAATGGATCGAAACTGATCCATTGGTGATCTGGCAGCACTAGGGGCGCCTCCAAGCATTAGGGGCACCTCGATTGAGCTGACTTAGCTTCTAGATTTTATCCTCTACTGCGGGTCTTAAGTGACGGTCGGAGGCGCCTCCATTATTCTGAGGCACCTCCGAGCCTTGGGGGCATCTCCATCAGTTGAGCGCTTGAGGCACCTCCGAGCATTGGGAGCGCTTCCAAAGCCTGGCGGTCGAGGCACCTCCGGCTATTCTAGGCGCCTCCAGTCCTTCTGGATGCCTGGGTGATCTCTGGGCATTCGAAGTTGATCTCATCCGAACCCAACTCCGACCTTCTCCTTGAGCAGGCTTCCTCCCCGACTTCTCATCCCTTGGATCACGTCCTTCTCACCTCGCGTCCCTCAGACCGCGTCCTTCTCGCTCCACCAATATACTCTTCCATAGCTTCTCGTCCCTTGAATGCACCGAGCCCGTCGACTCGCTTCCCATGTCATCCTGCTCGTCCACTACGTCTTCTGCTCAACTTCTTGCGTTCTTAAGTTCCTACACACTTAGACACAAGGATCAAAACAATACTGGACCTAACCTAACTCGGTTGATCACATCAAAACTACCTCGGGGTACTTACACTTTGTGTGTTACTTTGTGCTTGAGCTTCCATTGTCATCCTCTTCCTAAGTACTCTAGACCTTATCTGGTACCCTGGGCTAATCCCATGAACATGTTGTGGGTTATACAAGCTAGAAGCTGTTGTTCCCAGATCAAATCTGCTCTTGGCTCTTATCTTCTCTTGTGGAGGGTCACTATGTTCCCTTCTATGCTTTGAATCTGAGCCTTCAGTAGCCTCTTCATCAGTTTCTACCTCTGAATTTGAACCCTCCTCCTGGGTATCAATTTCTGAATTACCAGATGTATCTAGGATTTCAACTTTAGTGTCAGTACCTGAGTCTATGTCTAGTTCTGTTTCCTCACCTGATATTAATCTTGTGGTCTCCCCTAGCTTTGAAAACATGTCAAAGTCCCCAACATCAGTGAAAGTTAGGTCAAAGATTTCAGCCACCTTTAAGGCTGATGATGAGTTCAAAAAAGTGGTATCCATTTCTAGAATTACTGTTGTTGTGGTAACTTTGATCTCAGTGTCAGATTTCTCTACCATAGCTTGATTGTGTGCTTGATCCAATGGGTCACCAAGAGGGCCATGCTATTTGTATGGCCTTGTTTTTTATGCCTTCACCCTACCAGCTTGTGGAGCAGTGTTGTAGTCTGAAACTATGCTAGTTTGTGCAGAAATGTCCAATTTTGATGTTGTTGCCCTTGTGGATATGACTGGAACCATTCCTGAGGTTGGCATTACTTTCGTTAGCCCTGCTACTGATACACACCTCAGCTCAAGATCAGACATTAGCACAAACCCCATATCTAATTCATTTCCAAAATTGGTGCAATATCAAAGAATGAGCCTGTCATGTTTGAACCTGTGATTGTAGGTGAGACTGCAATGGCGTCTGGTGCTTGCTCTGGCCTTACTGGATTGTGGTATTCTTTGAAACTGAGTGTCCTAAATCTGAACCAGTTGAATTTGGGAAACTTTGCTCTGAAACCCCAGAAATAGTGCCAATTTCTAAAGTTGCTAAAGCTGAAAATTTGGAACTCATCCCTGAAATTATTTTAGAACAGGTTGTTGAGGCCCTTGTGGGAGGTTGAATTGGTCCCACTGTTTCTAACCCTAATATTGATACAAACCCCATCTAAAATTCTAGATTTGGCACAAACTCCTTTGTCTGAGAATATTTCTGAATCAGTGCCTATTACTGAATTTGTTGCACTGTTTGGCACAAACCTCATTTTTGAAGCTAGTTCTGAAACTATAGCAACATCAATACCTGAGCCTGATTGGCAAGTTCCTGAGATTGTGTTTGGGTCTGGGGTTGGGTCTGGAGGTGGCTCTGAGCTTGCTAAACCAAAGCAAGGTTCTATAACTGAATTTGTGACCAACTGCTTTGGAATTTCAGAAGTTGTTTCTACACCTTAGAGTGTCCCTAAAATTGATTTTGCTGCACTTTCTATTGATCAAAAACCTGAATCTGAAGCTCGCTCTATTCCATATGTATCTGTGGAATTCTTTGTACCTAGCTGGGTTGGAGCAGGGTCTGATAGCTGCTCTGAAACCCTAAGCTCCAAAATAGTGGCAACAGCAGTGAGGGTTTCTGAAATTGGGTTTCCTGAATGTTGTTTACATCCATGGGACACCAAAAACTAAGTTTCCATGCTATCATCTTCTATTTGCTTCTCGACATTCCTTGGAGCCTTTGAATATTATCCCAGAATCACTGGAACAGTGCTCAAATTCTGCGTGCCAATTTCTAATACGAGTTGTGAATCGAATTGGTAATCGTCCACCTCTGGGATAACAGCCATTGCTTACGTTTTCCTCCTCTTCTAAGTTGTATGCCTAGTTGGTGGCTTTTGGAATCCTAATTGTGTGTCAGATATATCCCCATTCCCTCCCATTGCCCCAAACAATGCATAAGAAGATAAGCTTTTTAAAATTGTATCAGTCGATTTGGCTGCTTCCTGATTGATTAACTACAGTCCTGGTCGATTGGCCTATAGCTCTGATCAATTTGGCTGGTGCCTAATCACTATTGATCGAGAAATTACGGTTCTGATCAATTTGGTTGTTGCTTGATCGATTAGCCTTCTTCTCTAATCAATTCAACTGGTGCTCGATCACTATTTATCAAGAAACTACTCTTCTGATCAATTTGGCTGTTGCTTGATCGATTGGCTACTGTCCTAATCGATTAGCCGGTTATTTTGATCGATTCACTAGGATTTGTATTGTGGGGTTATCTTGCTGTGTATCAGTTGTTATTACCCCTAATCCTGTTAAGTTTGTGCTTCCACCTAAATGTGAGACTAAAACTGAAGCTATTGTGTGTGTTGAGCTTGTCCAATGGGTGCTGGGATCTATGTTTGGTCTCTGAGCAGTCCCCTACTCTCGATTCAGAGAAAGAGGATAGTTCTCATGGTAGTGGCCTAGACGTCTGCATGTTGAGCATAGCTTTAGGATGGATTCGAAATGCAGATGAAGCACCTCCTTTTGTCCATATGGCAGGGTTACTGGGATACTTGCTAGAAGCATTTTGGTAACATCAACCTCAATAAGGACTCGCACAAAGTTTACTTGTTCCCTATTCTTGGTTACCCTGTTTGTGTATAAGGGAGTGCCAATTTGCGAAGTGACCTTGCTCAGTCCAAAGAGGGACCAACAATCTATGGGCAATCCAAATATTTGCATCCACAACGGTAATTGGTTTTGTATTTATTTCTTGAATGTGAAGCATGGGGGCATACATTTGCATCTACAATAGCAATGTATGGTTAGAACCGCATCGCGCTTCTCTTTCGTGGTGAATTTGAAGACCAACCATAGAGTCACATGGGAGAGGATTTTGTGCGATGGGTAGCACCACCTCTTCATTAACTGTTGGACTACCATCCATCCTGAGAATCTACCTAGGAACCTGCTTACCAAGAAACGACCTATAGTATCTTCTAGTTGCTCCTTGTCTTCACTCGTGAGGGTAGTTTCCTCCCATTGTTGTTTGATGAATTGCAAAGCAGTATTCTCAGAGTAGGCTATGTTCTTAGTGAATAGGTCTACCCATCGTCGGGATTGAGGTTCCCAAGTTGGCTGCTCCTGCTCTTGTGCTTGGTTCCCTGACATTTGTCCCTGCACAGTTTGTGAGTTCTTGTGCCCAGTGCCTGTGAGTGTTCATGGAATCACAGATTGGGCTTGCTCTAGCATTCGAGTTTCTGCTCCATTGCCAAGAGTCTCCTCCCTAGGGATTGGTTGCACTACATATGTTGAACACTACTGCTTGCCTTTATCTATTGTGGAATGTGCCCCAATCTGTTTTAGTGCTGATAAAGATTGTCTAAGGGAATGTGCAGCTTGTTGGGCTTGATGTTCTGGTCTAGAGACATGCTGGGTGGGTGTAGGATAACTGTATGCATCCTAGGGGAAGGGTCGGTATCCCCGATTGGGAACAAAGGAGCTCTTGTGCATGTTCACACAAGAAGGAAGATGATGAATAGTGCTAAGTTTATTAGTCAACCCTCATCCAGCCGTTCATACAGATCTCGGTGGCTCAAATTCCCTCCATCTCCAACCATTGGATCCAATTTCCTTGGGTGAGATGATATGCACCATCCATTGCGACTCGTTGACTTGGATGCAGTGTTCCTTATCGTTTGACCTGGTGACTCTGCACAGTTGGCGCAACCTCCGTCGTTGGATCAATAACTGATATTTAAGGTAATCTGCGCCGTCTACCCTCTTTGTTTAAGTTAGTTGAGTAATAGATCTCACATTGCACCCGGATCTACCACCCATTTACCTAATCCGCCGCCTTGAATTTGAATTCATTGCTCACCTACCACCTTTGGGAATCGAGCTTCCACGTAATTATCTTCACCACGTTTGATTGACCAGCCAGTGAGAGAGAAACAACTGTGTCAAGTGTCAATGGGTAGACGATGCTAGAGAGTGTTTCGTCTTCCTTGCTTTCGGCAACAACAATGATGGATGGCATCCTCTGCGGCACTAGACGCTTCTTCTCCTTCATGTTTCATGTCATGTTTCCTGTGTGGATTTAGTGGCACTAGGTTTTTATGGCTGGTCGCCGACATCTTGAGGGTTGTGGGGGTGTCACCAACACCGATTCTTTGTACCCCTGCTCTGCGCTGGCCAACCTTCTAGCTGGTTGTTGTGTGTTATTAATGTTGTGTACAATGAAGTCACTTGATGCATGTGTTGTACTTTGTCTATTGTCAATGAAATAGTGCCTCTCTATTGCTCCACCTTCCAACCTTGTAACCTTGAAACTCTGAGGAACTCCAGTGATCTGCTAAAACTCCGGTGTCTTACTCCCATGAGCCTTTCCCCTTCTCTTGTGCATGCAAAGCATTGCTTCTTGGTGACATCCGTCACCTTCCCAAACGAGAAGGGGGAGCAACACTCCCTAAACGACGTTCACTCAGAGCAGTCTAGCGATTTGTTGGAACTAGGAGAACTCCGGTGAAGTCACAGACACCTCCGATGAAGATCCTTAGCCTTCTCAAAACCCGTTTCGAATAGCTTACCCTATCCTCCACTGTCCTACACTCAAGACTCTCCTCGCCGAGATGGTGGGTGGCAAGAAAGCTAGAGAGAAGCTGGACTTCTCTCTCTAGAACTATCCTACACTCTTGATTGAGAGCTCTTTCAAGATGGGGAATGATTATTTCATCAACATTATAATAGGAATCCACTCTTGCAGGCATAGGTATGTCTTCACCTGCACACGCTTAGATGTCTTATTGTTCATCTTCAACAGTTCTCCCTATTAACTTGGGCGTCAAAGTGGATGGGTCCAGGCACTCTCTGGCTCTCCCTTCTAACATTCCTTTTTTCTCTCTTACTCTCTTGCTTTGTAGGAACTCAGGGTGGAATCTCCCAACATCAATCCCTTTCTCTGGACTTTAGCATCTGTGATCAAGGCAACTTGGTCAACGTTATAGATAGCTCATCAATGACTCATCCTTCAGCGCTTTCAAGC
Source organism: Hedychium gardnerianum (assembly GCA_038050645.1). Taxonomy (NCBI): domain Eukaryota; kingdom Viridiplantae; phylum Streptophyta; class Magnoliopsida; order Zingiberales; family Zingiberaceae; genus Hedychium; species Hedychium gardnerianum. Next base: position 3,367 of record JBBUKS010044874.1, on the reverse strand, counting down.
AGGATCAAATTTGGCACCGTATGTGAGAAGTTACAAAGTCCTAGACGGAAACACTAAGATGGATGACACTATAAGATCCGCCATCATCACCCTGACTCAATAGGACCTTGGCCTACTGGTGGTGACTAAAGTCCAAGCGTTGTAGAAACAACAACTAGTGAATCCCTCGCCCTCCAAAGTACCCATAGCAGTGACTAAAGGATTTCAAGTGCCTGATCGGAGGTCAAAGCCACTGCCACCTATTGAATTTCCTCATGCCTGATCGGAGGTGTCGGGGAGACCCGAGCGATCAGGGAAGTCCTACGCCGGAGAGACGCGCCCTAGGGCCCTTCGAGGCAAGGGGCCTAGCTACTAGCAGTTCCTATGATCTAGTGGGTGCTCCCTTCTCCCAGAGCATCCTTGAGGACAAATTACCTTTATGTTTCCAACCATTGCCGATTGAGGAATATATCGAAATCACCGACCTGGAAGATCACTTATGTAAATTTGAAATTGAGGCTCTACTCCAATACTCAAATGGCATTTGGTGATGAGTGTTCTTGACGACACTTTTTGGCTCAGCCTAAAGGTGGTTCAACCGCCTTCCTGCCTCTTCCATCCAGTGTTTTGAAGACTTCAAGGCTTCCTTCCTACACCATTTCTCCAGTAACCGAAGGTATCACAAAATCACAATTAACTTATTTTCTCTAAAATAGAGGGCAAAGGAGACCTTGAAGAAATACATTAAGTGGTTAAATCAAGTATCCATGGACGTGCCATTAGCTACTTCTAAAGTATTGATGAGCACTTTCTCTCAGGGGTTAATGGATGGGAATTTCTTTCGCTCTCTAGTGAAGAAGCCTTTGATTGATTTCGATTGCTTGCTAGGCTGAGTAGTAAACATGTCAACGTAGAAGAGGCCTAGTGCACCTGAAAGAAAATTCTTGTTCAAGAACCAGTGCTTTAGTTAGAATGCAAGGCTCCCCCACCCACATGGTGCCATAAAGAAGCTCATCCGGGTCATCGTCACACATTAATCTCAGGAGGGGAGAAAGCAGTGCATACTGTGGAAGTTGCTCGGAGCAAACTCCACAGTTGGCTTCCTCCCTTTTTCTCTTATCATCGTTCCAAGATGCATGCTACACACGAATGCCAACAATATGCTAGGGAGCTCCGCCAAATGGTTGATTATCATTTGATGGAGAAACCCTTGTCGGTCGCTCGCTAGCTGAGTGAGTACTTGGTGCCTGGCTCTTCATGGTAGGCCCCTTTCGTGGTTGTTCGGCAAAAAGATTAGTCCGATCACCATACCTATTCTCCTTCCCAACAAGAATCATCTTGGTCTCGACAAGAAGAATGCTGCCGAAGGTGACATTCATATGATCGCGGTGGGGGGGAAGCAACCGACATAGACTCAAACCAAACCAGAAAAGCCCATGGCAGGCGACTCAAGAATTATGATGTGACCTCCAGTCGAGTTTAGATGGAAGGCCCTTGTATCAGCTTTGGGCCAAAAGACCTCGAGGGTGTGGACGCCCCACATGATGAATCATTGATTATTAAAGCCACCATCACCAACTAGAATATTTCTCGGGTTTTCATCAATACGGGTAGTTCTGTGAATATCATATTCAAGAAGGCTTTCAATCTACTTCAGATAGATCGGAAGGAGATTCATCCTATAGACACCCCTCTTTTTGGATTTACCGGATATGAGGTACGGTTGCTCGGCCAAATCAGCATGGTGATATCCATGGGGCAGGAACCGCAACAACGAACCCGATGCACCATGTTCATCATCGTGGATGCGCCCTCCATTTATAATGTCATTTTGGGGAGGCTCGCCCTGAGCACATTTCAAGCGGTAGTCTCTACCTTCCACCAAAAGATTAAGTTTCCTATGGAAGACCAAGTTGGGGAGGTCAAATGAGACCAAGTGGCAACCAAGAGGTGCTATGTGGATATGGTCAAAACAAATTCACGTCAGAAGCCGACAACTGAAGTACAATTTATTAATGATTCACCAGTGATCAAGATAATTAAAAATCAAGAAAAAGTACAAATCCATCCCAGACGGCTTAACGACGTTACTCAAGTCATGGTCGATCTTAACTTCGAGCTCAAAGAGAACCTGATTGTCTGTCTCTCTCATAACTAGGATATTTTTGCCTGATCCGATCGGGAGGTCATTGGTGTGTCCCCAACTATAATGGAGCACCGACTCAACACCCTACAAAGGCTCGACTGGTTAGGTAGAAAAGTGAAATTATGGGTCTGAACATAACAAGAACATCTGGATGGAGGTGGACAAATTGTGTGAAGATGGACATATTCGAGAAGTACAATTCCTGACCAACCTTTCTAATGTGGTGCTGGTGCCTAAGCCCAAAAATAAATGAAAAGTCTATGTCGATTTCAAGTATCTCAACAAGGTTTGCCCGAAAGACTATTACCCCCTTCCTTGCATCGACAAACTAGTGGATTCCACTTCTGGGTGTGAACTTATCTGTATATTGGACATCTATCAAGGCTATCATCAAATCCCTATGGCACAGAAAGATCAAGAAAAGGTTAGTTTCATCACCTCAGAAGAAACTTTCTGTTATAATGTCATGTTGTTCAGACTAAAAGATTCAAGTACAACCTAACAACGGCTAATGAATCGGGTGTTTAAGCATCAGATCTGAAGAAACATTGAGGTATATGCGGATGATATCTTGATTAAAACAGTCCGAGCTGAGAATCTCATATTGGATGTGGAAGAAACTAGTTGCATATTGAGAGAATACAGGCTCAAGCTAAATCCAAGTAAGTGCATATTCTGAGTCAGAAGAAGAAATTTTCTTGGCTACACCAAGCGGGGAATCGAAGTTAATCCGAAGAAAGTTCAGGCACTCTAGAATATGTCTCCTCCCCAAAATCTCAGAGAGGCACAAAGATTAGTTGGACGGATTACAACACTTTCAAGGTTCATCTCCCGATTGGCCAACTGGAGTCTCCCCTTCTTCAAGGTACTTCATAAAGCCTCCAAGTTCGAATGGACTAAGAAATGCAACAAGGCCTTCGTCGGGCTCAAGGAATATTTGGAACGCTGCTACTTCTGTCCATCACGGGTGAAAGACACTTGTGTATTTATCTGCTGCTGAAGGAGTAGTCAGGTTAGTCTTGACTCGGCAAGAAGGTAATATGCAACATCCTGTGTATTTTTCAAGTCATGTATTAATGGATGTCGAGTCCCGATACACAACTTTACAGAAGCTTGATGGGAATCCTATGCGATAAAATCAAATCGCAGCAGAAAAATAGGATCCCTTCTGTGATCCATGCGAAAAATTCATACAAGTTAAATCTACAAAATAAGATCCTATCTAATAGGGTATACCTTCGT
>JBBUKS010044843.1:0-10404 GCA_038050645.1 Hedychium gardnerianum | reverse complement strand
TGGATTCAAGAAATATCCGGCTGCGTGCAAAGGTCGATGGAGTTGAACGTTCCATCTTTTGTCAATGAATTCAAAAACGCTAGGATATTTCTCTTCATTATTGGTAAATGACGGAGCGATAGCTTCTTTGGCCCTGTCATACCTGTTACAAACAACTAGGTAAGAACTAACAGAAATATAGGTTACCAGTTATACAACTTACATCCTATAGCTCGGAGATGTTCCGTCGCTGTCTTGTCCCAAAACTCAAAATGTCACATCGAGAAAACCAATCCGAAACACGAAAATAGGCTTTGCAACCTGTGACTCTGATACCAATAAATTGTCATGCTCCGGAAGTATACTTGTCCGACGATACGGACGGTACCCCTTGTGACAATGTGATAAATACTACATGATACAAGTTCACATGACTTACATAAGCCAAAACCCACGCAGATAATAATATCCAAGTGACAAAAATAAGGACATAACGAAAGTACTCAAATGCAAATAGCGAAATGTGCATGCCGACACAGTTTAACATCACAACAAAACATCCAAGACAAATACCAAATGAAAATTCAAAATCCACCCCCGTGTTTATTTATTACAATATAAGTGCAGAAACCAAAAGTGCAATAAAATACAATGAACTAAAAATGTGGAAAATACTCAATGTGACGTTGGACAGGAGGACAGGATCTTCTAGAGATAATATATGTTATTTATCTGATACCTGAGGAAATTAAACACAAAAGAAGGGTGGTGAGTCCAAATGACTTTGCGGGTATAAGAAAGATAGTGCATGATATCTAAACATGTAGGGAGGTTAAAGGTACATATAGTCTCAAGGGAAAAACTGTATCAAGTATATGACAAAGTATAAAAATATAATAAAATCTGTAACAGTACTACTCGTAATCACCAAGTAGCATATAAATATTAATAACCAGTCTGACAAAGTCCAATAAATGTCACAAACCTATCTCCAACATATGTACCCAATTATAGACATATGCGAGGTATATGTATATATAAATACTTCCAACAAGTGCACACCCATCACATGCAAGTGCAACACACATCATATGCATATGCAATACACATCAAATGCATATGCAAAACATAGTCACTCCTACGTATCATTCCAAGCTACCACGACATCTGTGTGGCCGAGGGGACAGGACAATGACGACTGAACGCACTCCAAGCTACCACTACCCTGAGTGACCGACTGATCAGGATGCAAAGTAGCTATCTAGTTACAAACAAGGTCTCTGTCTGCACGATACTCAAGCTACCACTACCTAAGTGGTCGAGTGGGTATGACAAGACAAGCTGCTCACCACTCCAGATACCACTACCTAAGTGGCCAAGTGGGCAAAAATATGACTGATGATTCTCTCGACTATAAGGGAGACATAGTCGCCAACATGTAGTGAAATGCAATGGATAATAACATGAGCATCACATACATATGCAAGCATCACACAAGATGATAAATAATAAGCATCATAAAGGTAAACAATAATACAATAAGCATCACATTATACATGTGTGTAACGACCTACGATACACGTGTGGTACCAAATTGTAATATATACTACACAATAATACAATAAGCATCATAAAGATAAACACCTATGATACATACCATACACGTGTGTAATGACCTACGATGCACACCACACGTGTGTACCAAACTGCGATATACACCATACACATGTATACCACTACCAAGCATGAGTAATCAAAGATAAAGAGACTGTGTGGATAATAAATAGACTATCACAAAGAACAACGTCTAAGTATACAATAAGCAGGAAATGACATGATTAGAGTTAAGATAATTCAAACTACCTATCAAGACTATAACTCATGCACTAAGATCAAGATACTAAAAGAGACAAGGAAAGAAATATCCGCCTCAAAATAGATCGTGCCGAATGTCCTCAGACGCTCCGTCTCGAATCCGGATCCTATAGGTATCAATACGAAGACTATATAAATACCAGACTAATACGAGTAACAAAACTTACTAACTAAAATGATACGGATTAATCCTCTAATTAATGGATCGAATATAACCCAAATTAACACATAGGGGTTCATTATCCCAATCCAATTAACCAAAACCCCTAAATTCACATATCAAATCCTTAATTGCTAAATTGATTCCTAACCTCCACATGAGGTTATCATTTAGCCTAATTGATACTAAGTTCACATATAAGGAACCCTAAACCACCATTAACTCTACAATTAGGTACAATTCATAATTCAAGGATGTGATTATGCAAGAACAACATATCACCACATATTTGAATTCACAGCCCATCCTTACCCACTGTGATGAGCTGCCGGCGATACAAGGATGGCCAGAATAGTACCAAACCGTACCAAAAATGACCGGAACAGTAACCCCAACTCTAATCATCCAAAATATGATCCCCTATCACAAGTAAACTCAATTACACAATCTGAATTTACAGCCAACATTAACCTGCTATGATGAGCAGCTGGCTATGCAAGGGTGGCCGGAATAACTCCAACCAGCATTGGCAATAGCCGGAACAGATGCGACAGAAACTTAGCAGTGGGTGTGTGATGGCCGGAACAGTTCAGAGGACAGAGTTGCTGCTTCGGATGGCCAGAGAAACTCCAAACAGTACCAGCAAAACTGGCCGGTACAAAGCAAGGAAAAGCTAGCAGTTGGCCAGCGACTCTGAATTGATGGAGTAGTGGCGGCCAATGACTAGATCCACCCTCTAGTGGTGGCCGGAGCACTGGGATGGTCTGCAATTAGATTTGGATTTGACTTAATTGGCCAATATCGGCCGGAGCAGATTTGGGAATTGGGGATGGAGATCAAGGGCTAGCTGGAGCAGAAGGTAGCTGACGACGCTGAGGTCGTTGCGGCCTGACCTAGCAGTGGCGACTGCTGTTGCTGTGCTAGCCGGAAAGCTGGTCAGAGAAGAAATCGGGGTTTCTCCTCTCCGATCCGGGTCTGGCCGTGGGCTGTGGCCTGCGGTTGGCCAGCCTAGCACGACGCCGACGATGATCGGGGAGCGGCCACGGACTCGAGGGAAAAGGCGGTGGCCGATTGGGTGAGGAGGAGATTGGGTCGGCGGTGGATTGAAGGAGAAGGGTATCGGGGAAGAGAAGAAGGAGATGATCGAATTTTTGGGGAGTTAAAGAGTGAAGCTAGGTTTCAATAATTAACCTTAGCTAACTATTTATAACCTTATATTAATCAACATCTCATTATACTCCCTCAAAATCTAATTAATTTCATCCCCTTAATATTATACAAATTCAAATTAAATCCCGAAAAATTCTAAAATTCCCCATATAATTTTAATTAGATTATTCCCCAAATAACACTAATTATTTTATTATTTTTGTTTATTACCATATCTTACATGTTCTCTCATGAATGCGAGACTTGAAGGGGGTGTATCCTAACTTGGTCATCATATGCTTACCCAAATGAACTTGTATGTTGTAATGACCCTATATTCTACATTCCACACTTCGACTTGCAACCATTATTTGCTTTTGCTTTTCCAAGAAATATAATTACCTCCTTGAAGAACACAATAGCCAAATGTAGATCACCCATTATAGGAGAGTCTGTCTCTTCTGCATTAGAGTACTCCAAAATTTAAAGATGACCTTGATTTTGAAATAAAATACATTTTAATAGAGCACTCTTCATGTAATGTGGGTTGCAAGTGATGACAATGCCCAGTTGATCAGGGAGGAAGGGAGGAAGGTTTCTGATTGTTGATACAGGTAGGATGGAGCAATGATGGATGCAATTGGTGTTGTTGGCAATCAAGCAACAATGAATGATCTATGGAAGCATGGATGGATGAACTTTAGACCCACAGACGATATCTTTTTGTGGGAGACAACAAGAGCAGCCTCCGTATTGATTTCAACAAAAGGAAAGGGGTTATGTCTATGGAATCTAGTGTCAGTCAGCTCCTTTAGAAGGTGGGAGGTGGTACTGGTGGCGAAAAAAACTTCTTCCTTCCTTGGCAGCAGAAGTAGGTGATACTGGTCGTCTCTTTTGGAAAAGGGAAGAGGGAGAATGATACGACTAAAGAAAATAAAATTTGAAAATTTTTAATCAGGATATTTTAATTTTTATAGGCTGTAAGATTTATTTTGATTGAGTTATATCAAGTTAGGTGATTTTAATATTTTTTGAGGAATAAGTTCTTTAGAGAATTTGTACAAGTTTGATTAAGTTATTTAGAAACTAGGTATTTGTTACTATAATATGAATCATAGTTGAATTTTTTAATAGGATCTCAACCGCTCTTTTTACATTATTTTCTAATTAATGACATCCTGAGATTTGAATTATGAGATTTTTTTTCTCTGGGAAAATGGTTCTTGGTGTTACATCATAACAAAAAACTAATGTTAATTCCACTAACTGTTTAAATCGAACATAATTTGCAATTTAACTGCTATATATTGATTATTATCAGAGGGCACTTTTGAGCTTGTTCATTTTGATAGACTATTTAGAATTGCCTCTTTTTAGAGCAGTTCAATGAATAACCTCAACTATTGGTCTCTTATGCAGGATATTTACTGAAGTGGCATGTTATTTGTTAGTAGTGCATTCTTGCTATAGCCTAGATGTCTTGCTACCTAAGAATTTGTGATCTTTATCTTTTTTACATCATTTCTCATGTATTCTCAATTAACAGAATGCTACTACTGCCATGTGAACTTCAACCTAAAGTTCAAAATGTCTCTCCTTGCTTAAAGTGTTAAAAGTTTCTTCCTGTTAATGTTAGGCTGTACGGGCTGATGGAAATGCAGATCTAAGCCAAGAAATCTGTATTGAGCTTAGTAGAAGAAGTGCAGAAGCTGGTTTAAGGTGAAAATATTGTATTTATCCCTACATTTTAATAAACATCATACCTAGTTTCTGAAAACAAGTATTTAATTTGAATACTGAATGAATATAAAGTAGAAACAATTTTCTATGATACAGTGCAACTTCCTTGTCTCCATGTGGTTGCTTTATTTTATCTCAAATTTTGTGATATTTGAAGCCAGTTTTAACCCTAATAAATCAAATTCAAATAAACCTGAGTTTCCACTAAAGATTAATTTCCCCTAGCTACATGCAAAAAAGTTCTGGCTGATTCTGATAACAAATTGTGTATGCCTTGCATTCAGGCCAATAGGAGCTGCAGTGTTCATGAAACAGCGGAACTTGAAAATGTGTTTGAGGACTACAGACCCTACCGTTGATACCTCAGAGATAGCTAAGGTAAGAAGAGACAACCAATGACATTTAATTGTTGGATAACCTTCCAATGTATAATTTACAATATAAATGCCTTGCATTGGAAATTGCAGGCATATGGTGGAGGTGGCAAACGTAGTTCAAGCTCCTTCATTATAAGAATGGATGAGTACAACTGTTGGTCTGCAGCAAATTCATGATAGACGATAAAGGTATATCAGGGTTCTTTTCGACCCTTTTTTAATTGAATATTTTGATGCCTGAAGGTACTTGCTTAATTTCCTTTTGAACCAGATACTCTTATAGCGATAGAACAACAATGAATCAAAGGACTTTCAACAAAGAAATGATAAGATTATGATTAAATTAAAGAGAATAATGACACCTGATGGGGTATCCACAATGAGGAAGGGTTACATAATCCTACCTCTTTTGCCAAAACTCCACTTTGGTGATGCTTTTGTCACTGTTGAGAACCTCTTCTTTTTTAATTTATTTTTATCTTGATTATCAAACAAGAAGCCCTTGTGTATCTTTCTCTTACCAAGCCCACCATTTTTTCTCTTGCTAGGCTAACCATCATTGTGTTCTTTTCTTTCTTTCCACCCTCTCTATTAAGTTGTTTGTCACCAAAATAACCATCCAAACCCTATTAATAAATATTTATAGTAAATAATCCTTTAATTCTATTCGTTTTACTTGGGTCGTGCTCAAATGTAATCTAAACCTAACACTAGCTTTCCTCAAATCCAGTTTGGAAGTGTACATCAAAAAAGAAGTTACACAATTGAGCTTTCTGAGCGATATAATCAATTTAAGCCATTATTCTCGCACTCGTGACCTAGTCATAGTTTCCTGCTTCAGTGTGTACTTCAATGTGTGATGTTTGTTTATATCTGTCCATTCCTGTAAGAAACTTGTCGAGAGCCACACCTTGTTCGAGTCTGTGGTTTAAAATTTTGAATCATGCCGAAATTTCGATTTGGAACCGAGATGATCTAGTTTCGGTATTGTGCTATATTGATATGATTTTGATATATTTTTTATTTTTAAAATTAGTATAAATTAATTAATTAATTTTTTATTAATATTTGATTGATATAAATATTCATTATTGATTTTATTTTATCTATTTATTGTTGAGTTCATATTTCGACATTTTGTCATGCGATGTTTGATATCTATTAAATTTTACAGTAAATATAGGAAAGTATAGATTCAAAATTTGTATTTTTATTATTACTACATATAATAAAATAATCTTAATCATTTGAATTTTTATTATAAAGACATTAAGTTCAAGAACTTGCATGTCATAAAGATGAGTCTTCACCTTCAAATTATAGATTAATGATTATGAATATTACTTATTATATTTATGTAAATGTATCAAATTCTCACAAATTATTCTTGTAATTTAATTTAATTTGAAGATAGTACGATGGTTTTTGAATATAATGTATATTATATATATATACATATATATAAATAATTTTTATATTGATTTTTATAAATTTTCAACTATTGAACAATTTAAGACTATTAGACAAAAACAAATAATATTATTTTTCTTAAAGAAAATTAATATATTATTAATTTGAATTAAAATTGATATATCATATAACATGTTACCTTGTTAATACTAAAGGATCGTCGTGAATCGGACGACATTCTAATTAAATTAACTTTATAATTCTCCAATATCCAAATCAAATAAGTATCTCGTGACATGTAATATTGATTTCTTCACATGTGTATCAGTATGTCTTGATTCACCATTAGAAGTTGGACTTCAATTTGCACCATTGGAATCAAAACTGGTATAAGTACGTGATTAGAATAAACATATGTCCCATATATTGAAAAATATTGATTTCTTATTTTTCGCTATGAGAAAAGTAATTATTTTCGTGATTTTTTTTCCTAAGATAATATTGAGTTTTTTTTTAACTAGATTTTTCAAATTCTCATACTTTTGATGTGATTAAAGGGGGAGAAAAACGTGGGTTAAGTTTAGGGGTAGATTGCAAGATTGCAAAATTTCTTTTGCTTACACTGTTTAATTGCAAAATTTTATGCTTAGTGTAAAATCTATCTTACATTTTAAATTAAAATTTTATTAGACCTTAACTTAACTTAGGTTGATTTATATCAAAAAAGGGGAGATTGTTGGTACCCCATGTAGAGTAAGTCACGATTTTGATGTGAAAGTCAAGTAGGTTAAGTTAGGCCTTGAAGATTTGATGTCTTATGTCTAAGTGTGCAAGGACTTAAGAAATCACAAGGAGTCGAGCGGAAGACGCAGCAAGCGAGAAGGATTGCATGGGAAACGAGTCTACGGACTCGGTGCATCCGAGGGATGAAGAACTATGGAAGAACTCTGGTGGAGCGAGAAGGACGCATGAGGCGCATCCGAGAGACGAGAAGCCGGGAGAAAGCCTGCTCGAGGAGAAGGGGTTAGAGTTGGGTTCGGATAAGCTCAACTCCAGACGATCGGAGCATCACTTAAGCGAACGGAACGAAGAATGATCAACTTTTGAGGTTGACCATTCCAGACGCCTGGAATGTTTCCAGGCGCCCCGAGTCTAGGTGCCCTAGAGACTCGAGGCGCTTCAGTTGACTTGGGGAGCCTCGGATGATTAGTAGGAGCTGTTGCGGAGTGGATAAGTAGCAGACCCGAGATGCTCCAGATGAACTGAGACACCCCCAATCCGTTAGATCAGCCAGAAAGACGTTGCGATGTGGATCACGCTCAGTCGAACTGAGGCGCCTCCAATCAACTAAGGCGCCTCAGATGTGCTCTGTCAGCAAATGACTATTTTCAACCAGAAGGCTATAAAAAGAGCTTTTGAGCTCGAAATTAAAATAACACACTCTACATTTTAATTTCCAACTGCTGTACTTTCAAGTCTTTCTCTCAAACGCTGTAAGAGATTACTCCGCTTTCGATCTTGCTCGAAGGAGATAATAGTGCACTTTCATTGTCTTGGATTAGCAATTATCTAGTTGCAAAACGTGTTGCTGTTTTTATTTATGTTATTTTATTCTAACGTATAGTGTGTGTTCTTACTAAGTTAGTTAGCAAGAGAAAGATCAATTTTTATTTACAGGGTCATTCACCTCCCTCTAATCGTTCCACCCGATCCAACAATAATTGTTGATTTTTCCTTCAAACAACCACTTGTTTCTGTCCTTTTCACACCAATAACACACTGCAATAGAGTGTTATACCATCACTCTGATGTTGATCCATGCAAAAACAGCAACACGTTGTTGATCCCCTCTGGAACAACATGTTGCTGGGCTTGACACACCAGCAACACACTACAACATTATGTTAGACCACTCTGTTACTGATCTAGAGAAAATAGGAACACATTGTTATTGATCCCCCAGTAATAGCGTGTTTTTGGTCTTTTCATACCAGCAACACGCTATAATACAGTGTTAGACCACTCTGTTGTTGTTCCTAGAGAAAACATGTTGTTGATCCCCCTATAACAGCAACTACTTGTTGGTTTTTCCACACTAACAATACACTATACAACTTGTTAGAAGACTCCGTTGACGAGAAACAAGTTACATCATTGTGTTGCTGGTATTTCGAAGCCAACAATAAATTACAATACCTGTTAAAACACTATGTTGTTGATCCTAGCAAAAACAGCATAGTGTAGCAATAAGTTGTTGCTGACCCCTATAATAGAAACGTGTTGCTGATCTTTCGACACCAGCAATGTAATACAACGTGCGGGACCATTCCGTTGTTGATCAAGATCAGCAACATCGTGTTGCTGTTATACGTTGGAAAATTGGTTTGGTAACCAATAAATTAAATAGAGCTATGATGACTATTTCGTGAATAGACCGGTGTAAATCAATTTCTCGAGTGAATAAGAAATTAATGTCTAATGAAGGGTTGGTCCGGTACGATCGGATGCAAGCTGGGTTCATGGATGTGATTACATGAACGGTAACTTGAGTATGCGTGAATGTCAATCCATATGAAACCATTGAGGGGTGTGATTGATTAATTAATTGATTGATTAAAAGATTAATCGTGATTGTAATGTTAATTAATATTTATAATAGATTAATTAAATAATTAATCAAATTAATCATAGTTATAACATTAATTAATTAATTAATATTATTTGATTAATTGAATCAATTAATTATGTTTAAGTGAAAAGACACATCCCATGTCTTTTTCACTTCTTGAAAGAAACTCTCCACCCTTCATCCCTATAAAAGAAACCTCATTCCTTTCACCCAAATCACTCTATTCTCAAGTTGTGAATTTTTCTCTTGAGTTTTCTTCTCTCTCCTCTCTCAAGAGTTCCAAGGCTTCGAAAGTTCGATAGGGCTCGAAATTTGGAGTGTTCCTATTTTGAGATGTAAGTCGTATCTTGGGAGACGATTGCTGATAAATCGTAAGCACTTGGGTGAGACAATATCGTCTTAAGAAAAGAAGGCCTAGCCTTCACTTTTACCTTAATACTCTTATCCATAATGATAAGCTTACCCGAAGGGGTGTGTCGATATACGAAGGGATACTTGATGATCGACGAGATTAAGTTGGTAATGACGATACTAAAAAGGGTATGTTTATTATCCAAAGGACTGCCTCGATAACCGAAAGGGCGTGTCGAGAGTAAAAACAGGACAAGGTCAATGCTGCCATATCGAGCTCCACTGATTCAAGTCGACGTCTCATTTGTCGAGCTAATTAACCGGACCCAACTGTTGGATCAACAACGCCATTCCATCCAGATAAATTTCCAACAATCTTAAGATGATATTGCTGTCGGTTATGACGATCATGGTTCCCACTCCTATTGGAGAGAAATCGGAGAAATTCTCCGTAATCGTCTTCAAGCAATGATAGTAAAAGACACTGTATTAATTGAAGAAAATGTGCCTTATAAGATTATTATCAAAAGATGCCCATAGCGCATCTAAAAGTAAAACTTAAGCGATGGGAGAGTTATTCACAAGGAAGAAAAGAATTTTCTTATGCGAGAACCATGCTTTAAAAGGTTGGACATCAAAACTATATCATGGGTATAGTGTAACAATGATGGTCAAGGCTTTGTGAAGGTCATTTGACTAAAATCACAAAGTTGAGGATAGTAGATTTTTAAACT
>JBBUKS010044723.1:0-10410 GCA_038050645.1 Hedychium gardnerianum | reverse complement strand
TTGAATTTTAAGATTGTTTGACCTTGAGTTAGATTCAAGTTTAGTCATTAGTTAGTTAAATACACATTTCAAAAATTGGCTTCCATGCCATGGCGAGGCACAGGGGTCTTCTTGGGTATTGGAGCAACAACCATTTTCTTAGACAAAGCCTTTTTAAGAAATTATATATTTAACTTCCTTATTGAAAAACCCCGGTCTAACTAATCTAGGATGTGTCAAGGTAGTTTCAATTAATTCTACTTTGCAAAGCAGACCAAGTAGAGTACTCCTTACCCCACCTGACTATCTAGACCAAACTTCCCTAATGTACTATCATCTCGTCCCACCCTGATACTATGTGGCAAGTGTCAAGCAATCTTTTTCCTATCTAATCATTCTAGATTAAGTAATTAATAAAAGACTAGCATGATGGCATGGCATGGCATAAGCAAAATATTTAATTAAAATATGCATGGGCATGATAATTATGCATGTGTCAATCAAGTCAAATAATTTTCAATTGATTTCTAATAATGCATCAAGATTTGATTAAAAAAATGATCAATCAGGTCGGGTAACATTGAACCTGGGGTGACTGGCTTAGCCCCATGAAAGTTTCCCACCGGCCACCAGGGTAAATCGGGAAGCGCTAATGGAGGCTCATCCAAATAGCCAGCATTCTTATGCCTGCTTCTCACTGGAGAAAAAATTTCCTGCAATGCGTCGCAATTGAGATTCAAACCTTAGATCCCTTGATTATCCATTGGAGAGCCTAACCATTGCCCCGAGGGCATCAAGATTTGATTCATTTCATGTGAACCGGCGAATGTGTCAACCCACTTTGACACATTTTAATTTTTATTAATTTAATTATTTTATTGGATAAGATTTTATTAAATTGTTCCATAAATATAGAGTATTTTATGATGATTAGATTTGTAAATTTTATTAGTTAGTTTATTTATTTTAAAATTTAGATTTGTTCATTGTTATACAATTAAATGGAGATAATTTGTTTTAACATTTAATTTCGGATATTTTAAATTTAACTTGTTAAAATTATTAGATTTATTTTGGTGAATTTTAGGTTTTAATTTCGGATTTTTAGAATTTAATTTTGAACTCATTGTTTCATAATTAAAAGGTACATTATGATAATTCTTATTTTTGAATTTTAAATTTTCTAGATTTGAATTTTTAAGTTTAGATTTAGATGTTGACTTTTTAAAATTTAATTTTGAGTTGTTTAAATTTAAATTTGACTTGTTAAAATTATTAGAGTTATTTTCGTGAATTTTAGGATTTAATTTCGGATTCTTAGAATTTAATCCTATCTTATCTTGTTTTTTGGAATTGTTAAAATCTGAATTTGGATTTTTAATTTTTATTTATTAAATTTATGCTTTGTGATATTTTAGGATTTATTTCAGAATTTTCTAGATTTAATTTAGAATTATTTAGATTTATTTTTGAGTTTATCCTTAGGTTTGGAGTTTTCAGAATTTTATTGTTATTATCATTTGACATTTTAATTAAGTTTATGTTCGAATTTTTTTACTTTTAAATCTGAGTTTATCTTAACAGAATTTTTGGATTTATTTTAGAATTTATAAGATTTAATTTAAAATTATTAAGATTTAATTTGGTCTTATCTAGATTGTTTGAATTTTTCATATTTAATTTCAAAATTATATTAATTGAGTTTTTCTCTACTGATTTTCTAAGATTTAGTTTTGAACAGTTTTAATTTTGAATTTTTAGGATTTAATTTCGAGTTTATCTTTTGGTTTGAATTTATCAAATTTTTGTTTATTTTATTGTTTTTTAATTTTAAGTTTATCAACTTTATATTATCTAAATTTAAATTTATATTTTCTGACTTTTTCATTAAGTTGTTGAATTATTCAAATTATTTTTATCTTTAATTAAACTTGAATTTTTCTTAGAGCTTTTCAAGTCAATCTTTTCTGGATTAAATATTTTATTTTAAAATATATTAAACTTATCTAAATTTATATTAATTTGGTCATTTTCTTTATTTTTATTAATTAATTCTTATTTTTCTAATTTATTTAAATTTAGTAGATCTAAATTATCAGATAAATTCTTTGGGGGTATTTTTAGATTTTTATCAGAGTTAAAATTACCATGCATAGGGGTATTTTTGGAAATAATATTAACATGCAAATTTTTTGAGCTATTCTCGAATGTACTACGATTGTAAAATATCAAATTTTCGTGAATTATAAATTCACTAACCTTTTTCGTAATTTTCCTTGTTGGGGAGCAATTCTTGTAATATCTAAACTCCTAGCACTTGAAGCATTGGATGTGGTCTTTGCTCCTTCGGACTTCTGGCATTGATTCCTCTATCGCCGGTGGTGTTGTTCGATTCTTACGAGTAGGAAACTTATTTTTATAGTGCTCTCTCTCCCTGCACTTGAAACAGATAATATATAATTTAAAAATAGACATTAATAAAAAATTCTTTTATACCCCTTCCGCCCCTCAATCCGTGGCATGCTTGCTCCATCGTCGGTTAGTCCAATCAAAGCCTCCTGCTCTGATACCAATTGTAGAATCGGTGTGCGTCGATAGAGGGGGTGAATATCGACCATCGTTTCTTTTCACATTTTGTCATTCGTTTGTCTTTCTATCAGAGTTAGTACGCAGCAGAATATACAGTAATAACTAAAAGACAATAAAGAAAGACTCGTGGGATTTTACTTGGTTCCCAAACCCCAGGGTCAGTACGCCCAAGGCCTAATCACGGGAGGCACTCAACCACTAGTGGTCTCCTTTTCGAAAGTTTTTCGAAGACTGAGAAACTCGTCTTATAGTTTAAGCACAAGCATAAGAAAAGATATGAAAATACATACAACTTGTAAATTAAAATACAAACAAAATGTAGCAGCTGATCCGGAAGTCCTGAGCATAGCGCACCTTTCCTGGAGCTTCCTCGGTGACAGAGCTTCGCAGCACGTTCATTTGAGCACAGAGATGAAGAGTAGGATAAAAGAGGTTATTCTTCGAAGCCTCTACTCGTCATTGTTTATATAAAGCAATTCCAAGCACCTGGAAGCCTTCCAAGCGCCCTAAGCTTGGCGTTATCAGATCCAAAATCATCACACGCCTTATCTTGACCTGATAAGTTCTTATCCAAGCACCTGAATCTGATAGAGGTGCTTGGACGCTCCAAGCGCCTAGATATGATCCAGGCACCTAGATTTTCAACTGCTTGGAAACTTCCAGGCACCTAGAGTCAGTATCCAACAGCTATTTTTGTATCTGTTTGTTTTCTCAGTCTTGTTTCTAGCTCCAGATTCTTGCAAGACACACATACATACACAAACAAGCAACCTAGCCTACTCCTGTAAGTCTACCTGACCTACTAGGCTTACTTTTTACTTGGGGTCAATTCCTCCAAGACTTTACCACCTAAGATCTACTCCTTAGGATTTCACTTTACTAAGCATCTAGTCACCCTTGACCTGCTTGGACTTACCCTTGTCTAACCTCGAGTTAGGACTAGTTACTCGGTAAATTTCTCACCACCTAAGTTTTACTCCCCTAGGATTTCCATTGTCTAGCTTCACTCACTAGGACTTTCATCTCCTGGCTTCACTCACTAGGGCCTAGCTTCACTCACTAGGACTTTCACCTTCTGGCTTCACTCACCAGAGCCTAGCGTTACTTGTTAGGGTCTGGCTTCACTCACTAGGACTTTTCCTTGCTAGTCATCTAGTCAACTTTGACTTGACTAGACTTCTCTCTGCCAAACATCAAGTCTTGTTTAGATCAACCCTTGGTCAAACTAACCAGACCTTGGCATATTGTCAAACATCAAAATTTTAGAGGTTAATTGATATTATTTGGTGCTCCCTGCACCAACAATATATACGTGTTAATGAATTAACAACCCGATATTTATGCGAATATAAATTAGTTGATAGCATAATGTGATAGTTATATATGTGCGATATATAATTGGTATATGTGATACCTACTACTAGAGCTAAGAATGGCTTGTTGGACTCACTCCAAGATTGTTCTTATCTATAGTGGATACTAACCCACTTGGAGAAAACCTACGATCTCTCGAATTCAAAGTAAGGGCTTTTGAATTCGATAAATAAGTGAAATTCATATATGTATGTAAATTGTTACATTTACATAGTGAAACATCTCTCTTATGTTTGCTCGATTGTGTATTTCTAGGTTATTAATTTACGTATGACGTCTTTAAATTTACGCTCAATTTTGATATGAACAAATTGACTCGGCCAAACATCCTGGACTAGTATTGAAATTTGAGAATCGTTCTCAAGTCTGAAAAGATAGCTTATGTCCTCGAAGAATCTCTTTTCGAACCTCTTGCAGACGATGCTATGGATGACCAAAGGTTGGTCTATCAGAAGCACTCGGCTAACTACTCAATCTCTTTTCGAACATCATGGCATCATGCTAGCCTCGATGTCTCCCGAATTGCAAAAGCAGCATGAGCATATAGAAGCTTATACTATTATTTTTCATCTTCGTGAGTTGTTCGATGAGCAAACGAGATTTGAACTGTTGACGTCTCCAAGCTCCTATTTCGCTCATGAATGTAGGAGGATTCATCTGTGGTGCAACATGTACTAAAGATGAATGGCTACATTGAGCTGTTGGAATCACTTGATTTTGCGATGGATCACGAATCAAGTATTGACTTAATTCTACATAGTTTACCTAATAGTTATTCACAGTTTGTGATGAACTATCGGATGAACCATATTGAATCCACAATTCCAAATCTGATCAACATGCTCAAGACTGTGGTGTCATCTATTAAGAAAGAACAGAAGGCGGTGATGTTGGTTGACTCTTCGAAGAAAGGTTTTAAGACGAAGTCAAAACATCAAGCCAAAGGGAAGAAATAGGCCAAGACAGTAGAACCAGATCCAAAGGGTCCATGTCACCATTGTGGCAAAATAGGACACTGGCGAAGAAACTACAAGATGTATCTGGAGTCCATGAAGAAGAAGGTGACATTCGGTGCCCCATCTACTTTAAGTATCTTCATTATTGAATGTTATACTATTTCCTCTGACACTTGGATATTATATACAGAGTGTGGCTCACATATGTGTAATGATATACAGGGGCTAAAGAATAGTAGAAGATTGGTCAAGGGAGACTCAAATTTGCGAGTTGGCAATGGAGAAAGGTTGCAGTTGTAGTCATCGAAACTTATTTGTTAAAGCTTTCTAGTGGACTAGTCTTGGAATTGGATAATTATTATTTTGTTCCTGCATTAATAAACAACATTATTTCTATTTCTTTTTTAAATAGAAAATGTTTCCATTTAACTTTTAATAACAATTATTGTTACATAACTTTGAATGACATTCTTTATGGAACTAAAATATTATGCAATTGCATCTACATGTTAGATATATTCAATGATGTATTCAATATCAAAATGAGCAACAAGCGTGCTCGAATGGATGATCAGTTAACCTTCTACTCATGGCATTGTCGCCTTAGCCATATAAGAAAGAAACACATGTTCGAATTGCAAAAGATTAGCAGTTTGGAATCATTTGAATTAGATTCATTTGATACATACATCTCATTCTTAAAAGGCGAGATGATTAAGTTATCTTTTTCAGGAAAAGGTGAATAGGTGGGAGAGTTGCTTGGCCTTATACATACCGATGCATGTAGACCGATGTCAACTCATGCATGAGGAGGTTATAGCTACTTCATTACCTTTATCGATGACCACTTACAATTTGGGTATGTGTATCTATTAAAATATAAATCTAAGGTCTTTGAAAGGTTCAAAGAATTCAGAAATAAAGTAGAGAAACAACTTGGTAAAAGTATTAAAATACTTATGTCAAGAGTTTCAAGATTATTTCAAAGACAATGGAATATTGTCTCAATGGACTCCGCCTTATACACCACAACACAATGGTGTATTTGAAAGATGAAATCAAACCTTGTTGGACATGGTTAGGTTAATGATGAATCATGCAAGTCTTCCCAAATCCTTTTGGGGTTACGCACATGAGATAACTATTTACTTACTAAACAGAGTCCCAACCAAGGTAGTTTCTGCTACTCCATATCAAATATGGCCTGGTAAGAAACCTCACCTATCTTACTTAAAGATATGAGGTTGTCCTTCTTGTGTGAAAAGGAATGTATTAGATAATCTAGATGCTAAGTTTGATAAGTGTCTATTCATTGGTTATCCTAAAGAAACAAGGGGTTCAATTCTATCATCCCTTGGAACAAAAGATGTTTATTTCAAGGCATGATGTATTCCTTGAGAAAGAGTTTCTCTTTTAGAAAAATAGTGGGAGTAAATTTGAACTTGAGAAGGTTCAAGAGGCTTCAATAGACACAGAAGAGATGCATAGTCAAGAACCACAACTGATTACTCATGATGATGAGCTATCGGCTGAACCTATGGAGACACTATCTCTTCATAAATCTAGTAGGACACATAAGATTCCTGAGAGATATAGATATCTCATAAGTGAATCGAATGACGTGTTGCTCATTGAGGATGAGGAACCTACTGATTATGAAGAAGTTCTAAAAAGTTCATAAAGTGACAAGTGGCTAACATCCATGAAGTTGGAATTGGATTCCATGTATAAAAATCAAGTTTGGAACTTGGTAGATCCACCTGAAGGCATCACGCCTATTGGGTGCAAGTGGGTTTTCAAGAAGAAAACTAACATGGATTGTAATGTGATTGCCTACAAAGAGAGATTAGTGGCAAAAGACTATCGTCAAAGGCAAGACGTTGACTATGACTAAACCTTCTTACCAGTAGCTATGCTTAAATCCATTCAGATACTCCTAACCATAGCAACTCATTACGATTATGAGATATGACAGATGTATGTGAAAATGACTTTCTTCAATGGAAATCTATTTGAGGATGTGTATATGATACAACCTGAGGGTTTCACATCTGTTGATATAAATAAAGTATACAAGTTTTAACGATCCATTTATAGATTGAAATAAGCATCCAGGAGTTGGAATATATTTTTTTATGAGGTAATCAAAGAGTTTTATTTCTCACAAAATCCTGACGGACTTTGTGTGTACAAGAAGGTTAATGGGAGTGTGGTCGTATTCCTAGTGTTATATGTTGACGACATATTGCTTATAGAAAATAATGTGCCTATTCTATAGTTGGTTAAAGTTTGGTTATCCAAAACGTTCTCCATGAAAGGCATGGGAGAAGTAACCTATATCCTCGGGATTAAGATCTATAGAGATAGATCGAAACAGTTGCTTTGTCTTTCATAATCTACATATATAGACAAAGTGCTAAAGTAGTTTAGCATGGATGGATCCAAGAAAGGTTTTATACCCATGCGGCATGGAATTCACCTTTCAAAGTCTATGTGCCCATGCACAGAAGATGAGAAGATTTGCATGAGTAAGATACCCTATGAGTTAGCGATAGGATTTATCATGTATGTTATGTTACATATGATGCCCGATGTAATTGTACGCTCTGAGTATCATGAGAAGATACCAGTCAAATCCAGGCATGGATCATTGGGTAGCTGTCAAGGCAATCCTTAAATACTTAAGAATAACTAAGAATATGTTCTTGGTATATGGAGATGGTGATATGGTTATACGTAGGTATATTGATGCCAACTTCCAAACAAACAAGGATGACTCCAAGTCCCAGTCTGGGTACATATTCACATTGAATAGAGGCGCAATAAGTTGGAAGAGTTCTAAGCAAGACACCATTGCTGATTCTACCATAGAGGAGGAATACATTGTGGCTTCTGAAGAAGCAAAAGAAGCGGTTTGGATCAAGAAGTTCATCTCTAAACTTGGAGTGATTCCGACCATTGTTGAAGCATTACTAGTTTACTATGACAACAATGGACCCATCATGGAGGCTAAGGAACTCAGGTCTCACCAACGATCCAAACATGTGCTTCGACATTATCATTTTATCAAAAAGATCATTAGTAGGAAAGAAATACAAATCGAGAAGATTCTCACCGAAAGAAACCTAGCGAATCCTTTGACAAAGTCTCTACCACAAAGTAAATTTGAGAGTCACGTCCAGACCTATGGATTCTCATGTCAAGAGAGATTGAGTCTAGTTGGACCAGACAAAGGGCAAATATGGAAGATATTTTATCGGAATAGAAACGCAGATGGGCCACGTCTTTTGAAGAAGAGTTGGACCCTCTTTGGTTTAATTATAAACCAAATTGGTTTGGTTTTAATTAATGAGGTTTGGTTATTAAACCAAGGTGGTTTGGTTTTGAACCAACATGGTTTGGTCTTAAACCAAACTTAAGGTCTAATGGTTTGGATTTTGGGTTAACAGATACGAGTTTGAATTTGTTATTCAAGCCCGATAAGAGATCTATAAATATATCCAAGTTGGAGAGACAATATAGAACTTTTGGATTAAACTTAAGGGTTAGGTTTTTTCTTCTCCTTTTCCCCCTCTCTCTTTGCCGCCGTCGACCACCAAGGGGCGAAATTCTCCTTATTTCATCTTATGAGTTATAAGTTTAGATGTGAGTTCTATCTAGGACTAAACAATTGATTCAAAATCAAATTGACTGAATCAAATTCGAACAAATCAAAATTTTTCCGAACTAACTAAACTGATCAAATTTTTCAACAAAAACCAAATAAATCAAACCGATAAAATATCGATTAATTCGGTTGAAAACCAAATTAACTGAATTTTTTCAACAAGGAATTCATATGGCTAGTACAAGATCAATGCAAAATTACTAACTTCAAAACACTATAAAAAATCACTTTTAACGACGGGTATTTCCATCGCTAAATAGACTTAGCGACGGAATTATGACAAAATTATATTCATCGTAATAAATTGGGTCGCAAACAGTTTGTTAGGACCGAAGGAATTTAGATATCTCCACAATGGTATGATATTGTCCACTTTGGGCCTAGGCCCTCATGGTTTTGCTCTTGGGCTCTACCCAAAAGGCATCATACCAATGGAAAGATCTTTCCCTTATAAGCTCATGATCCTTTCCATTTATTTTCAATGTGGGACTTTGTTTGCAACCTTGCAACCTCAACATCTTATACCTCATTTTGTACGTAATTATTTTTTCGGAAGTTTTCCGAAAAAGGGATTTAGTGAATTGCCTGTTAGAAACGTCCCAAGGGGGTGTGGGCCTTGGAGTAGTAGTCCGCTGGAGCTGCGAACCAAGTAAATCGAACGTGTCATTTTATTTATTTGTTTTTTAGTTGCGTACTCATAATTTCCGAACGACGAGATTTCAAAAAGAAAAAGAATTTTGTTAAAAAACACGTGATTCACCTCCCCCCTCTCACGTGCACTCAATCCTACAATACTAACGGTCACTGACGACTCTCTCAACCACGAATGAGAGACACAGTCGATAGGAAGCATGAATCTTCATGATGCTACGACTCACTCAACCAACCTAATGGAAGACATAATCGATAACATACATGTATCACCGTGATGCCACGACTAGCTCACACCCGAAGGGAGCCCTAATCGATAGCACACATACAACTGCGATGCTACGACTAACTCACACCCAAAGAGAGCCCTGATCGCTAGCATTCATGCATCCGCGATGCTACGACTAGCTCACACCTGAAGGGAGCCCTGATCGCTAGCATACATGTGAAACCATGATGAGAAGGATACAACAAATCCTATCATCGTACATGTCTATCTATGTAATGTACACAACTACATCCATCAAGACATACCAATCATAATACACGCAACACGCGTGTTTATAACCACAAATCAAATATGATAGTCACTAACATTACACATCACCTAGATTACATATCACACACCTGTTTACACCTACAATTATACACATACAACACATGCTACAATCTCTAGAGTACATGCCATACATGTGTCCATCACACAATCAAGAACTTGAAATAAATGCTACATCAATATTGGTACACATCACACATGTGTCCACATCTACAACTACATTGCATAAATGAAACAAAGACTAACAAATGAATATAAATGCATGTCACATGCGTGTCTATCAACTACATGATCATAGCATGTTCCTAATGTACACACCATACACGTGTGCACACTGCAAGATATCAAAACAATAGAGACTATATGTGTATAAATAGATCAACACAAAGTGCAAGCAGATAAGTATCAAACTCAAGTAGTGGAGTTAAGGTAAATTCAATCATTAGCCATGGTATCAGAGCATGCACTAAAATAAATAAACTACTAGAGACAAGGTTAGAAATATCTGCCTTTATCTGTAGATCGTGATGGAAATCCCCAAGTTGATGTACTTGTCTTGAGTCAATGTCCTGCACTAGGGAATATAAATTACAACCTAGTGATATCATAAATTACATAACCAAGCCAAACCTAACCCA
>JBBUKS010044703.1:0-10411 GCA_038050645.1 Hedychium gardnerianum | reverse complement strand
TAGGTAGGATTCCCCCTACCCTTCGATTATGGCAAAAGACGAAACGCTCGTTCTCATCGTCCCGATCAACACGGAAGAGGTAAATCACGAGGACTAGTCTAACCAGCCCGAACAGTGACTAATACATAAGGGGACAGAAACCTGACTACTAATATAATAAACCTTTCGAGCAAATGCACTTGAGCGTATACGGAAAGGCAAGGTCATCATTCATGGCTAAGGTGGGATTCAGGCCCGTACGTTGTCAGCAACAAATAAACGTCCTTAGTTGGCCAACTAAGCCTTCTTTGTGGCATTGGCATGAACTTACGTTGCTAACCTGTCCCTCAACAGCCAAAGCATCAGCGAGAATAGAAGTAGCCAGCCAATGCCGCGAGCATATCTGAAATAGACCAGCCATCAACGCATGGCTAATGTCACACAGAATGTTACGGCAATCGCCCTTGCTAACAGCAAAAAACCAGAATACAACAACATTCTGCAGCTCAAAGAACATAGGCTCATCTTTCTCCTCAGACACATGAACCATCAAAAAGATTTGCCTTAGCACCAACGGGATGTTAGTGGGTGACAGATTTATCACGTATATTTTCAGAATAAAAAAATTCTTCCATCCCTTAGCTGACTTGTGATTTACTTTCTTTTACATAATTTAAAGATGGATTGTGAAATATGTCTGAGATAAATGTAATCACTTTTATACTATAATTTGCTACCATCAAAAAGATTTGCCTAATTGTAGAAATTCTGAAATATTATGGCATATTCACTGAAGTTAGTTATCATTTTTTAAGAACCAACTGAAATTAGGAGGCAGGGCATCAATTTGTCTCAGAAATCTCCACAGGAGTATTACAGAATTTAGGTACCTAGAGATGATAAAATATTTCAGCATCAGGAATATAACAGACTAAAGAGAAAAGTAGAAAATAAAGAATTGATTACTATTTTTGCTGTAAAGTTCATTGCCGAGCTTGAAAGTAAAATAAACTGGTCCTGAATATTAAGCTGACAGGAAGAGGATGGATAACTGTTTATCTCCAAGGTTTTTTTTGTTTTGTTTTGTTTTTTGGATTCATGTTTATCTTCATAATTTTGAGGCAATTTAGTCTATAAGATTATGATGTCATATACAGAAAGAGTTGGAGGGCATCGTCATAAAAGCAATTTAGTGACATTGAATTCTTTGGCTCAGTGAAAAATTCTCCAACTTCTTAACAATTCGGGTTGAGCCCATATTTAAATGAGAGAAAATGATAATATGTTGTGAAAATGATAAGCGAGTCCGAGAGCTGTGATATGAACAATTCCTGTTTCTTCCACAAAGCACACAGGCCATATATAATCGCACGACTGTCAAAGAATATGCACTATTAAACAAGATTGATTAAGAAAGCAATCAAGATTTTAAATTAATTGCTTTCGAATGATATCTAAGAAGATAGAACTTGAGAATATTAGCCCAAGGACAAAACCATGTCATCCCAATTTAAAGAGAAAAAATATGTGTACAGTCCAATTACTCTTTGGACCATGCTCAGTGACATCTATCTTCTCCGAAACTCTAAATGAATAATTCTGTTGCCAAGAGAAGGAAACAAGTTTCTTAAGACTCTAAGAACTTGAGGAAGGCTATTCTAAGCCTTTATAGTACAAAAAAATGACGGTAAAAATTTTAGGTTTCTTCACCACAAGCCAATGGTTTTCCACCAGAAACCCCCAACGCCAAGCCAGATAATGATGTTAACAACAGAGACAAGGAATCCATAGCCCCACCACTGAGCTAGTGGCACGTAATTTGCACCATAGAAAACTGGTGCAGACCCAATGCCATAGTGAGTGAGCCCGCCCATGAGATTTGAGAGGAAAGAGAGGACCATTGCTCCGAATAGGGGAGGGGTGCCCAGTGCACTGGCTACTGACAAGAAGGCTGTGAACATGGCTCCAATGTGTGCAGCCCCGCTTGCGAAGAAATAATGCGAATAGAAGTAGAGCAGTACCAAAATGCCAAAAGATAGTTGCCAAGAAAGACCCAAGCCACCTACAAACTGCATTGAAGAACATTTCACATGTCTGAAAATAATGTTTCAATATTTGAGAACTCTCAGACAGATAAATCAAGGTGGTAAGGAAACTAAGAAAGCATGATAGAACTAATGGTAGGTTTTTGAATTTGGATATCACAAACCTCAAACCATTAAAAAATGGTTTGTGCAAACTAAGGGAGCTAGCTTTTTATTTGCCTTGATATGCAGATGCTATTACTGGGTACACATGCATAACCTATATGAATGAAAATTCATTGTTTTCAAGTACTATACTTTTGATGATCGTCAGCTGTGATCTTCTTTATCTGAGCTCTTCAAATTGGAATTTTAGACAAGGTGAGGAAGAACTAGCCATTTTAAAAGGATAAATTGATAACAAGAACAAATATTTTCTTCGATCAGAAAGTACTATTTTCCCATGTGGTGGCCATGTTTAGCCATTTAAGGCCTGCTTCCATTTGAAAAATTACTTGCAATGACGTTGATTAATCTGGATACTTTGCTGCTTAAATTAACTGGTATAGTGTCACAATTAAGAAAAATCACTGGATGATACTTCTAATATCTCTGACAAACACTCAGTTCAGTAAATTTTAAAACCAAAAACCTTGATTGAGCATCATCTAGCCTTCTACAAAATCAGGATAAGAGGCAAGTAAATGTAGTGACAGTATACACTGTTATACAGCTCAGGTCCGAAAAGAATTAATCATGTATTTGTCCAATTATGCATTATAAAAGACTGCTTTTAAAAGATGACTAATCTAGAGCTAGTGAGAACTTAACCTACACTGATAAAATGAGGTGACAATTATATGTACATTGGTGAACATTTGATAAAGATGTGTGCAAAGTTCATACCTTGACAACTGTTTGACTAAACCAGGAGATCAAGCCATATTTGTTGAGATATCCAGCCATTGCAATTAAAGCAGCAAACCACGTGAGGGTGTCCCATGCAACTGACTCTGCCAAACATTCCTTCCATGTAACAACTCCTGTTACAAGAAGAATGGATAAACCAAGAATTGCAGCAGTTACAGCATCCACATTTAGTGCTCCTCCAAATATCCAAAGTCCCACCTGTACAAAGCAAAGCAAACAGATTTTTCTTGTTACAAAGCAACCTATATGCTGCTGTAGGCAAACGCAAAAACAAACAGAACAATTCCGCTTGGAATCTCAAATCTATGTGATTATGTATCAAACTACATTTAAATAGGACGTCAATCTACAACAAATCACATTTAAATAGTTTCTAATAAACACAAAAATTAACATCATAAGTGATATTACAAAAAATAATAAAGAAATGCCTAATTCTATAAATAGTCAGTTGACTGGTTAGCAAGTATCAAAAACAAAGATTAGAAATCGATATGGATCTTAAGTTTAACATAGTTAATAACCACATGAATTTGCAAGCCACAAACACAAATAAATACCGTTAGAATTTGTCCCGCATACTAATTAAGTCATATAACAATAACTGTGGGATGACCCTGGTTCTAAAGGGCAAAACAAATATGACCACATTGTAAAATAGATACATTGTATTTTTAAAGCCATACGTGTGGTTGTGTAACACAAACATACACACTGCAGCAGCAGCAAATACTTCCGATACAACTATGTTTATCAATGTTTCACTTGATCTACCAATGAAAGGGTAGATTAGAATGAAAGCACCCATGGATAACTCAAAGGAAATTAAGTCCCTACCAAGCATTAAGTAAATTGATGCAGTAATTATCCAACACATGAGAGGCTAGTGTTAATAGCACTTCAGATACTGGCAAAAGAACAATCCGAGACGGTGAAGCTTCACTAAATCATGAGATAATTCATAGCAATCTAACTTCAGGTGGTTAAAAGGCAGGAAATGGAATGAAGGAAAACCACAAGACATTAGCTGCACTGAGATACAAGATATGGTCTTCAATTGAATTATAAATGGCATTTAAGCAACTAAGGAACAAGGTACATGCACTTTTCACCTGTACTATACAAAATATAAATCATTCTGCAAAAGCTTAGTTTCCTGGATTAATTATATCAAAGCAACAACCGATGAAAGGAACTATCATGGAACTTTATTAGCAAAGAACCCTACTTCGTGGCAGAATTGTTGTCTTGAATTTAATAATCAAGAAATGAAGGAGCAAAAGTGATAGAAAATAAACAGGATTACAATGAAAGAATGACCACCAGACTGTAAAAGAAAAAAGGAGCAAGGCAACTTTTACCGTTAAAAGAAGCGTCCCTGCCATGATAATCTCGTTCTTCGTCATCGGTCCCATTTTCTCCAGCTTCTGCCTGGCAAGCTTGGGAGCATCGGGGCTGCTCTTTACCGTTGGCGGATATATCACGTAGAGCATCAGGGGTACGACGATCAAGGAGATCAGGCCAGGTACAATCGCAGCCACAGCCCAGTCAGTCCATCCAATCGTCTGCTTGATGGTATTGTAAGTAAGATTGGCACTCAGAGGGTTTGCTGCCATGGCGGTGAGGAACATGGACGAAGAGATCACAGAGGTCTGAAAGCAAGTAAGCATCAGCCACGAGCCCAACCGGTTCTCGGTTCCATCCCCAACGTTGCTTCCGCAGGCTTGGCAGAGTGATTTCACTAGAGGAAGAAAGATCCCCCCAGCGCGAGCGGAGACAGAAGGAATGGCCGGGGCAAGGAGGGCCTCGCTGAATACGAGGCTGTACCCAAGGCCAAGAGTGGAGCTTCCAAAGAGGGAAACGAACTGGTACGCGACGCGGTTCCCGAGGCCCGTCTTGATGAATCCGCGGGCGAAGAAAAAGGCAAGCGCGATGAGCCAGGGAATGGGGTCGCCGAAGGCGGAGAAGGCGGCGGTGAAGGATAGGGTCTTAGTGAGGACGGAAGCGCCTAGGCCCATCAGCGCGACGGCGCCGAGTGGGAGCGGCTGCGTAATGATGCCGACGATCGTGGCGAGGAAGATGGCAAGAAGCTGCCAGGCGTTGCGGGAGACACCGGCGGGGCAGGGAACGAGCCAAAGGATGACGCCAGTGGCGATCGATGCAGCGAGGGGCTTCAAGGCGGCGCCCTGCCAGGGGGCAGGAGCCGGGGCGGGTGCAGGGACGGCTGCGGGAGCTGCGGCAGAGGCGCAAACAGGGGCAAGAAGCGATCGGCGGACACGGGCGGAGGTCAATCCAAAAGAAAAGGGCTCCGCGGAGGCGGATCGCAGAGAGGGGAAGATGGGGTTGGATCGAGAATTGGACGCGAGGATCCTGGAGACAAGGGACCGGGGAAGGGGGCGACGCTGACGCAAGGAGGGCAAGGGGTGAACCCCAGAGTTACAGACGAGTACGGATGACGCCATCGTCGGCGTAGTGACGGAGGAGAACGAATTCGGAGTCGCCGGCGATGCTCCGCCTCTCGTCTATTTCTCAGGGTGTATCAGCGATGCGCTGACTTCGGATACATCGATCGCTTCTCTTAGAATATATTGGGCGATCGGACGGCGGAGAAGTTAGAAAGAATAGTAAGATCAACCTCGGGGTTGAAGAGCGATGATCGGGTGGAGTGCGATGCGCGTTGGTTCGGATGTCCCGCATGGCCACGCCGTTTGTGATGGGGGCGAGCTCATTATTTTATTCGAAATGCCTTTTGACTCTTGATTGCGGCGACACTTCAAAACTGCCCCTTCATAACGTGCCTGAACAAAATCAATAAACGGCTGCAAATTTTAGGAAGCCAGTCATCAGTGCACCACAAATTAAAACACCTATATTCAAATTACAGAAACAGAGTATCAATCAAATGGTAAATATACACCAACTTCCATGACAATTTCATTTTCTTCAACATACATCAGGATCTTTTTCAGATCTTTCTGCCTGCGAAAACAAAATTAGACAACCCGAGAAAGTTGACTGCTCAAGAATTTCACTGAATAGTTTTATAATAATTGATCATATGAGACAAAGGACATCTGTGCTTCCTTCAAAAACATACTATAGTTTAGAAACCAAGATAAAAAAAGAAAGGGATTTGAAATATCGGAAAGCAGTTCACCAGAGACATCTTGATATAAAATAAGAATTTAAGGATCCCAATTCTGGAACTGGCTGAACTTTAAGTATCAACAAATCTCTTTTTTTATGAAATGAATCTGTCAATAACTCCCTGCTTCTTTCCCTTCGCCAACCTACTAGCCAAAAAAAATAATATCAGCCATCTAATATTGAAGGTAAATTAGCTCTTTTCCCCTTGAGTTAACACCTGATCAAGTTGCATTTGTTCAAGCCACGCACCAAGTACTGCAGTTTGATCATGTTCCTCCATCTGACTATTAGAATTTGAACTCTCACCGTAGATTGTAGACATGCCAGATGTGCTAGGAGACATTGCCACGCACGTCAATTTCTCAGGTGATGATTCTTTTACCAGTGAATGAACCCATGATAAATCAGGTTCATCTCCATTTCCACGCATCTCAAATGAAGATCGCCTAAGCACGCCCAGCTCTTCCCCATTCACTCCCCAATCAGCTGCACCGGAGGGAGATGCCCACTTGGACCAAGATGAGCTAACAGGAGAGCAAATGTTTGGAGATATAATGGGGGAAAGATCACGTGAACTCAGGCTACGGAGTGTTTGTTGTTGCCTCTCCCGCTGAGAAAGCATAGCAACACGAGAACTCATTGGAGAGACAGACTCCACACTTCTTGGAGACATGAGACTAGGTGAAGATATAGTGCGTGATGCTTGCAACAAAGAAGAATGCGGAGATAGATGTTGGGCATCGGCAGCTGTCAGAGAGAATAAGCTTGTTTTAATAGGTGACAACAGACTATGCTGCTGCTGCAGCTGATTGAGAATAGCAGTCCTGTGAGAGGGTGAAAAAACAGCCCCCTGCTCAGAGTTATACCTAGGAGATAAGGAAATCTCGGATGAAAAAATTTCATCTAGGTTTGAGGGCGTCAGGGTTTTGTTCTTGACTGAGTTGTAGCCAAGCACAGAGTAGCTCATATCATTTAACAGCTGCTCGGTATCAAACTCCGAGAGGTCCTCCAAAGGCATATCTCTTGCACTGAGAGAGGAGCGTAGCCTACTTGACTGGGTATTGCTTGCTGGAAGATTCAAGGTAGGCACATTTGGCTGCTGCCAACCAAGAGTTGAGTGGCCAGTACCATTGCTCAACACAGACATCGGTGGTATGAAAGGGGGCATAATAGCAGAAACTGAAGATGGCGATCCAGGCATAAGTCCTAAGGCTGCAGCCATATCCAATGTAGCAGATGATGATGATGACCGGGGAGAGGGCACAGCGGAGCCAGTAGACATATAAAGTGGGCGCAGCTCCTCATTTGTGTGCGCAAAGAAACAGACGCGGCGGGAGCAGCTAGTCCCATCCTTGCATAGCCTTGTGCGATACTGGGCTGGGTGAAGCCAGCACTCAAACACCCCATGCGCATACTCGCACATGTCTCCTCTCCTACATGCTCCTTTACGGAAATCAGGGCAGGGGACGCAGCTATAGTGATACTTTCTTGGGTCTCGCCGCCTAGCGTTCTCACCTGGATGGACAAATGGGCACTCAGTCCAATCATGAGAATAAGCTCGGGAACACGGACGAATTTTGAACGAAAATATGCGGAACTCATCAGTAGCATAGATGCTGTTCTTGATGTCTGGGAGTGATGGATCAACAGGATACTCTTTCTTCTCAGATACAACAACCCGATGTAGGTCACGGAACTTAGCCATAGGAGGAGAAGAAGTAGAGTTGGATAAAGGAGATCCATCCTCGTCAGGTGAGAAAGAAAGTGGTGGTGAATCAGAGTTAGAATAGGT
Source organism: Hedychium gardnerianum (assembly GCA_038050645.1). Taxonomy (NCBI): domain Eukaryota; kingdom Viridiplantae; phylum Streptophyta; class Magnoliopsida; order Zingiberales; family Zingiberaceae; genus Hedychium; species Hedychium gardnerianum. The sequence continues at coordinate 2,539 of JBBUKS010044703.1, read as the reverse complement.
AGTCATCACGCAAAGAGGATGCGGGTGATCTCCCTCATCCGTACCGTTGGTGTTCCCTCCAAGAAGATGCTCAAGAGCAAACTTTACATCAGGCAACTTGGGAGGCGCCACAGCCACATTGGCTGCACGGTTTCCATTGGCATCGAACAAACTGGGGTCTGCACGGGCAGCAAGAAGTATCTTCACGGCATCAACAGCATCAAAGGATCCACCAGAGGCAGCGCAGTGGAGCGCTGTCGTTCTGTCAGGCCCGGAGGCCTGATTGATATCCACGGAAGGTAAGGAGACGATGAACTTGAGCACATCAAGACTTCCGTATGTTGAGGCCACCATCAATGGAGTCCGATGCTCGAGCACCATGCGGTTGGAACCCTTCTCGCGGCCATACCAGAGACCCACCTTATCGACGGCTGAGGGATCATGTTCGACAGACCGCCTGAAGGCTTCGACGTCATTGTTGGCGGCAAGCTCAAGGAGAATCGACGACTCCTCGTCTATCTCGACCGTGAGGCAGTTCATCTGGCTTCCATTGATGTTCTTCCTACAAGTTTGAAGCTTGTGACAACGAGAGCTTTACGCCCTACGAATCTCCCCAGTAGGTCTGGGAAAATAAAAGATCGATAACAGAAAGGTTAGAAGAACAATCATTTTTACCAAGGTAAGATAATCAAAACGGAACAAAGATGGTAGTTTCACTCAAGAATATAGTGTAAATAGTGACTATTTAACAGGAAAAAAATTATGCAACGTAATATATTAGAAAAGAAAAACAAATTGATAGCCATCCATCTGATACTTGTGCTATGAAATAAGAGAAAGAACAAGCACCAAGAAACAGAAACAGTTTACTACACCAGCTTGCTGAGAAGCTGCTAGCAAGGACTTAAAGCATTTTTTATTTTTTAAACCTGATAAAAGCAGAAAGTGAACAAAAGTTGGCTAGATCTTAACAGATAACAGATAGATAAGAGATCTCCTTTTAATGTACAGTTAGACATTGAAGAAACGTAAATCAGCTACGGAAACATGATCGCGCGAGAAAAATCGAAGGAAGACGGCGGATTCACTCACCTGACGAACAAATATGAGCTAAGAAACAGCCGAAACGAGCGTCAGAGCAGAGCGGAAGATGTTTACGCTTCCCGGCCTTTCAACTGTCCGATTACGGCCTAGACGGCGGAGAAAGTCGCAAGCCTGAGAAGAAACCGGCCATCAGACGAGGAAATCTGGCGCAGCTTGCACATCTCCGTGGCTGATGAACCAGGAGCTCGCCGAGGAAGAAGAAACGAGAGGAAGAGAACTCGTGCTGGTCCTGGTCCCAGATGCACCCCAAATGAAAACCAAATGAAACGCTTCCCCAAATGAGAGCCAAATGTATTTGTTTCAAGGGCGGTCAGAAGCTTTAACTCATGCAACTCTTTATCTTTTCTTTTTTTTTTTACCGGCGAAGACACTGGAATCGACGAGACTATATCGACGCAAATATTTTGACCCGCTTACATACTCTTTTCAATGTTTTTCCAGTAAGTGTGGGCCCCAACTCGATGACAAGACAATAACTCGACACCAAAAGAAACTTTTGTGGCAAAATTCGAATGCTGAATTGTGACCGTCTGAGCCGGTGCTGGCGTGGAATAAGCTACTGGGTGGCCAAGTGGGACCTGTTGCCGGATATGGACTCCGCTAGATTCGTAAATCCGGGATGCGTTCATCAAATCCGGTCGAGAAAAATAAAAGGCAATTCCTGCATCGCTTATACCTGTATGCGATCGGATCTCTTACCGTTCAATTTGCTTTACGATCCGTAAGTTACTGTGACAGAGTAGCTATGCCTTTGCCGCATACAGAAATTACATGCGGTTGATTGTACAACTCCAGTCCGATAAAACGTGAAACCCGAGACCCATCTCTCGTGCACGACGAAGACGATGTGACAAATTTTGTCCATACAACATTTCGAAATTTTCGCAATATATGAATAAATAAATGATATTCTCACTGTTCGATATTTTTGTAATATATAAATAAATAAATGACATTCGATCTCCAAAGATTCATCTCCCCCACGTGCAGGATGATCGATCTCATAAACAAATTTTAGATAAATAAAAAATGATCATAGGAATCGTCCAAAAATTTAATATCTAATAATTGTAGCCTCATGTAGTAATTTTTTTTAATAAATATATTATAATTAAAAATTAAATTATAAATATTTAAATGATAATTTAATAATAGAAGAAAAAAAAATCCACGCTAAAATTCATGGAGGGATGGTAGATCAATCGATGTTGCTCTCTGCCCTAAATTTGGGTGGAAAGATAATATCTACTTGCAGAGTTATTGCACTAGTGCTTCTAGTTTTTGGAATAACGTGTGATGATTAAATTTTTTAATAAATAATTAAAAGATTTAAAATTTTAATTTTAATTATGATATATTATAAAAAAAAAATTTTTAATAAAAGTGGATATAAGAATATTGGTCATTTGAATAGACCTCTATTTGTACTTTTTGATTTATTTTTGTGATCAGTGGA